>PVJX010014210.1:0-45417 GCA_004027295.1 Dolichotis patagonum
TTTCTTATTCTTACTGGAATAAAGGATATTTGTCCCTGTTTTGTCTTTTTATACATTGCCTCCCATATTTAATAGGAAACTTCATGTAAGTTTTATAGACAAGGAGACTGAGACTCAGAAATTAAACTAGATTCAGAACTCAAAATGGAGTCTTTTTATGCCAGTGTTTATGTTCTTTCCACTGAATTCTGCTGATCTCTAGAAACTACCACCTACCATTTAAAGGAGCTAAGTTTTCAGCTATAGATTATCCATTGCTGAGAAGATTAAAGAGACAGGACACCATTTTCAAGGCTACTGTCAACAATATAAATAAGGCCTTTTTACTTACTGAATAAAAGTAAACGTAATCATTGCCAAATACAGACTAACTCGCTTTTGGGGTTCTCTTGGATTTCACCATAATCTTTTTAAAAACATATAACTTAACCTGTGTAAGACTAAACTTTAATGAGTTATTTGGAAAATCATGTCACGTGGAATTAATCCTAGCTTTTAAAATGAGCATAAAGGAAGTTGTGGTCTGGATAAAACACATCACTTGGTGAAACATTAAACACTGAGGTAGAACTGTCTCCCTAGCAAACATTCTGCCTGGTTATGATACCACTCACTGCCCATTTCACACTGTCGCCTTTAAAGATATCATGATAAGTGTGCATATGTGGATTTTTGAGTTTGGA
This sequence comes from Dolichotis patagonum, assembly GCA_004027295.1. Classification (NCBI taxonomy): domain Eukaryota; kingdom Metazoa; phylum Chordata; class Mammalia; order Rodentia; family Caviidae; genus Dolichotis; species Dolichotis patagonum. Next base: position 684 of record PVJX010014210.1, read on the forward strand.
AGTTAGGGCGTTTGGGATTGATTTCTTCTTGGGTCTTTCGTTAGAGGATGCATACAGGGAGAGATGCCTCCATGTGGACTTTCAGAATGAGTAGGAGAGGCTACCTGCGAAAGGGTGCCTGAGCCAGCCATGAGGATGGCAGCGAGTGGCATCCGTTAGGTGACAGAAAGCTGTGCAATGTCACGAGAGTGTGACAAGAAAAGGGAAACTACAAGTCACGAGGAGCTGTTGAACTGTGGGCTGTGTGGAGGTGAATGACAACCTGTAGGGAAGGGGTTGTTGGAAGTGGAGGTGACTAGTGAGAGGTGACATAGTAGCTAAGAGTCCGGAGGACCTTAAGTGATGATTAGTGGTTTGATGACCTTCTTCTTTTACTGAGTCACGGAGTTACCAGATGGCTACTTCCCTCCCTACTTCATCTCAGTTCTTTGCCCAGCTAGTTCCTACTATAGATTTCCCTCTTCCTTCTTATTAGTAGCTTCCATGCATTCTGCAAGTATCTACAAAAATTTCAATTTATTTTCCTGGGTTCAGACCCTCATATATAGCATCACTGATGACTTTTGTATATTCTCACAATGTAAATGCTGATATCATTACTGGTGCTATCTCTGGTTAACTCGATCATCAAGAGATTTTCATCACTTTCCAAAAACATTTTTCTCCATGAGCCTGAAAATATAGATATCCATTTTTCCATATGACCAACCTGAAATGTACAGGAACAAGATCCAGACTTTGAGGGCTGTGGAATTTCACAGATTGTTATCTCCGGTCCATTTTATTGATGTTATCTCTGATGCAAAAGAACTTGAATTGTCCATAAAGGAATGACTTCAGTTAGATATTAAAGCTACATACCTCTGAGTGAGTAAAGGGAAACTCATGTCAAAAAACCAGTGCTATGGAATCTATTTAAAGCTTGATCCCACCCTAGAGCAGCCTCTCCCCATTAATTCTGTGATTCTGACCCTACTCTGTCCCGGCTGCCCAGACAGTCTCATGTCTTTCCAACACCAGTGAGTCTTCAATCCTGGTTTCTTGGGAGATGCAGTCTTGCTTGTGCTTTGCAGAACCATCTCCCTTTTTCAACTGCTGGGTCCATAGTTTTTTTGTTCTTGCCTTCTCTCACCAAATCACTTCTTAATGGACTCCAGAATCTTAGTGACTATGTCATGACTCCACTTTCTTCTATCTAAATAATCTTGTAAGGCTTTATTTGTAGTCATTCATCCCATCAAGACAGTTTTCTGCCAATAGCCCTATACAGGGCCTCTCTGACCTCTTTGTTCCTCAGGGTGTACACCACAGGGTTCAGGAGGGGAGTGATGACAGTGTAGGTCACAGATATCAGCTGGTCCTCATCCTTGGTGTTCTCTGACTTGGGCTTGAGGTAGGCAATGGAGGCACAGCCATAGTGGACAATAACCACAGTGACATGAGAAGCACAGGTGGCAAAAGCCTTCTTGCGGCCCTCAGCAGAAGCAATCTTGAGGATGGTGGAAATGATGAAGATATAGGAAATAAAAATCAAGCTCATAGGAATCAGAATCACCAGGACACTGATGATCAGAGTCAGGATCTCATTGAGAGTAGTGTCAATGCAGGACAGCTTCATCATAGGTCGGATGTCACAGAAGAAGTGAGCCACCTCGCTGGCACAAAAGGGCAGCCTGAACACAGCAGACACCTGTGCCACTGCTACAGTTAGACCAATGCCGCAGGCCCCCCACACAAGTTGAATGCACATCCTCTTATTCATGATGACTGAGTACCTCAAGGGGTTGCAAATAGCCACATAGCGATCATACCCCATGGCTGTGAGCAGAAAGCAGTTGTTGATGGCCAGAGTGATGAAGAAGAACATCTGACTGGCACAGCCTGCTAAGGAAATGGGCTCATTTTGACCAATGAGGTTAGAGAGCATCCTTGGTATAATGACAAGTGTATACACAGTCTCTGAAGCTGACAGCATGCTCAGGAAAAAGTACATGGGGGTGTGGAGATGACGATCTAGGCCTATGATGGTCACAATGATGACGTTCCCTGCCAGGGTTAATATGTACAGTGGAAGAAACATGACAAAGAGTGTGAACTGGTACTCATGGAGGCTGGAGAAACCCTGAAAGACAAACTCACCCACCAAAGTACGATTCTCTTTCTTCATTAAATCATAGATAGTATCTAAGAAAGAAAAAAATATATAGGCACTCTATGTGGGTAATTTCTGTCATATATTGCAGGCTGAAGAAATTCTTGTGGTTAATCTGCCACAGATTTCTGCTTGTTTATGTTCACATTCTTATTTATTTTTTTGAGGAGTAGAGGGTGGAAAATGTTCTTTTGTCAGAGAGAAAAAAGTACATGGTTTTAGAGTGCAGTGTTGTAAATTCTTTTTTGTATCATGTGCTGTCTTGTTTTGGGTAAAGGATGAATATTTGTAAGATCCGTTTCCTCATCTGTATAAGGATGTAGTGATAACATCACAGAATTGTTAGAAAACTTTATGCTGCTAACTGTAATACATCTATCATATTTTCAAAAATCTTGAGTGTATTTATGTTCAGTGATATCATGCAGAATCCCAGGCACCGTGTCTACCTACTATTTTCTGAGCTTCTAGGATTTGGGTGGAACTTGATACTTGCTACGATGGAGCCTTGTTTCTACAGCTTCCACACCGCTTTCTCATTCCAGTCTTTTGATTCTGATGCTGCTGTTTTTCTCAACTTTGTCTGGTATTTCTCTTCCCTAGATACCATTCACTTTCCAAAAGCATGTTTTCTGTAAAATGTTTTATCTTTACTTTCTCTCTCTCAGACCCATACATCCTTGAGTGTATATATAACAAAGAACTGCTTATTGACCATTTTTTGTATTGTAAGCACTTTACAGTGCATTTGTAATGGCAAAACATGTCCACATACATTATTTAAATTCATTAACATTCAATGAAACAGGAAAGAAAAGGATTAGTGTTTCTTACCAGGTGTAGAAACTGAGTTCAACTCTGTTTAGTGAGTTAACCATAGACACGTAATGTTAAGGGACTAACTGGAAACCCATGTCTTCTGATTCCTGTGGTTATTTCTTGCTCTACACAAAACTGATCTGTAAAACTTTCCCATTACAGCTGGACAGGAACAATGCACTCCTACTCTATATGACCACATGGTAGCCCCTACAAGGTAAGATACCATTATCTATTGGCAGAATCCTTAGAAATTATTGCTCCATTACATAAATTGTCCATTAGCAAACAATGCTAGAGTGCCACAGTGAACTTTTAGCATAACACTATTAACATATAACTGGAAAATATGCAAGTAGTATAATTTTTCCTGTAGCCTTTACCCTATTACCAAGCAGCATATAATTATATAACAGGTTACTTGTGAAAAAAATGAAATTCAGTAATAGAATGATGGAATTGCTTCAGAAGTGAATTTTGCTGCAAGTAAAGCAAACGAGGCACATTACAAAGTGATTTACTATTGGATACGTTTCAAACATGAGCTTCTTTTGTGCTTTTAAAATTATATTTAATTTATCTATTTTCCAGAAATATATCATTTTTCATAGAGGAAATCCACAAAAGCTATTTATAAAGAATTGGTATACACTCATGCTTTAATATTTCTGAGCATGATATGAAAGGAAATCAGATGGGGTTGCAAAACAATAAATTTTACATTAGGTGTCAAAGACCACTTCTTGGTAGGGGAAGTTGTTTGACCCTGATGTGTGGAGCATGGTAAGTAGCTGTAAACATGCTTTATGAAGCTTTATAAACTGTGTCTCTGTAGACTATGAATTGTCTGAAGACAAGAATACAGACAAAGGAGCCTAGTTATTAAGTAGCAGAGTCAGATTGTTTATTATCATATTAGTCAAGATATTGCGTAATCCCAGGAAGTCATGATTTATTGAAATTAGCAGGAGAGCAAGAGATCTTTGAAAGCAATAAATAAAAGAAAAGGAAAAACAAATATTCAGATACCAGGATCCCTTCCAGTTTAATATAAGTTGATCCTTTAGGCACAATAACACTCATATAGGTATTTTCTCCTTTACCGTGTTAGTCACTGAAGGCTTTTCTCAAATCTCACTTACTTCTCTCCTTGTGAATTCGTGGCTCAATGACAAAGTGGAGGTAGAAGGCAGTGATGTCGCCCATGGATCGCAAATGTTCACAAACTCAGGTCATGGAAAGAAAGCATATACATAGGATCATTCTATTTGCTGTAGGACCAAGACAAAGAAGGAGGGAGGTGAAAAGACACAGGGGGCTTTGGATACTAAATATTCCCTCTCGCTAAAGGACAGGCTTTGACACTAAGAAAATCTCTCTGTGGAGTAGCTTCCAGGGTTTCTGGGTGCTATTCACTGAGCAACTTGGGAGTCACCCTGGGACTGGAAGGAAGCAGATGGCCTGTGCTAGGGGACCTCATTACACGTGGGTAACAATCACCAGATTACATGGGGTTGTGCTCTGGGAGACCTGAAGCAGTTTCACTGCACAAAGAAACAACAGTGGCTTAATCGTCAGGTTTTATTTTTTTTTTAACTAAGTATTCTATTTTTATACAGTTTAGCCTCGGAAAACCATGGTTACAAAGCCCAAGTGAGCTCTAAGAGTCACTGCCTTGGATTCCAGGAAACTCTTTCTGTAGTCAAGCACACCGTTCTGTGCTAGAGGCTATTTTCTGTTTCTGGGAGTTTTTGCATCTTTTTCTGTCTGAACTAAAATGGTCAGTGCTGGCTATGAGTTTTGTCTTTTAGCTACCAGAGTGGTGAACAAAACTCAAAGACAACAGAGATTTCTCTAGGTCAGGACACTACTGAGCGGCCCAACAACTGAGCTGGAATTTACTCTCAGGGACCATCAGGCAAATCGTTAAATACACTGGGGTACACATGAGTCCAGCCTGGCATTCTCTTGGCACTAGTTTTGTCCCCCTCATACTCAGGACCTTATTTTTCCTACAGGCATTTTGTTCTACTCTTTCTCTTATACCCATCTTCTAAGCAGATCCTGACCATTTTCCTCTAAGTTAGTTTTTCAACACTTGGCAAAAAATTGTGTGGTTATATTCATATCATGATAAACTTGAAAAATATCACTGTGTTCATGTGTGTATTTGTTTGCTTTCTGTTCTTTCTATTCTACTTTATCTACTGAATTTGTGGTAGCTTAAATTTAGAAAATTATAAAATGAACAAAAGTTTATGGAAAATATAAAAATGCTAATACCATTTGTTCTTATATTTCAGAGACATAAGAAAAGGAAGTGCTAGAGGTCCTTAGGTGACACAAAAATTGAAATTCAATTGTTATGCATAGTTATCATCCCAACTTTCTTATCTTATTGTTTACAGCTGAGTAATATCTTCTCATACGTAGAACCTGCAATGCTTTAAGGCAGGAGTCCTCAATTCCTGAGCCATGGACACATACCAGGCTATACAGCAGGAAGTGAGTGACAGGCAAGTGAGCAAAGCTTTATCAGTATTTACAGCTGCTCTCAACCACTTGCATTAATGCTTGAGCTCTGCCTCCTGTCAGATCAACAGCAGCTTTATATTCCCAGAGGAGCACGAACCCTGCTGTGAAGTAGGCATGTGAGGGATCCAGGTTGCTTGCTGTTTATGAGAATCTAATGCCTGATGATCTGAGGTAGAGCAGCTGCAAACACAGATTCACATTAGCAGAGGAGTTTGCTTTCACAGAGATCATAATAAATCAATTGCTTTCAGACTCATATCAAAACGCTGTCTGTGCATGGCAAGTGACAATTAAGTGGATCAGGTAGCAAGCTTTACAGTGGCAAGTCAGCTGATGTACTTTAAGTGCAGCTATAGCTGGTGGAAGGCTTTATATTAGAACCTAACACTTATTTCTATCTATGTATGGCCTGGTTCTTATTCTTTTTAGCACAGTTTCCCCATGTGTCTTTCCTGCATAGAACAGTTGTCTGAGTCACAATTTTGGTAAGCCTACAAGCTAACTCTATTCAAAATAATTTAAAAATGAATGTTATTAGGGAGCTTCTTTGAAAAGGGGTAAAGGTCCAATTATATGACAGCAGAAGACAGGAAGGCTGCCAAACAAAGAGAAAGCTACATTTAAAAGAAAGTAAGTAACAAGGATCCTTCTCAAAGTATGGGTTCATTGCGACAGGTGATTCCCATTCTTCAAGCTTGCTTTGTGTACTCTGTGGTGACCAGCTACACAATAAAGCCATGAAACATTCAAAACTGCTCCATCTCCTGGAGACTGAGCATTCTGCTTGAGAAGGCAAAACTTTGGAGCTCTTTGAAAGAGAAGAAAAGTATGAACATGAATAACAGAAGCAATTATTGAAGGCTAGCACTTCATCGAATGTGTCTATCTTGACAGCATCAGTCTAAGTGGCTAACAGCATTGCTAAAGCCCAGGATCCCTTTACTATTGGTAATCATGCTTACAACTGTCATCTGTCAGGATTGTTGAGGAGAGACTTTAATTCGAAAAGTAGCATGTGCTCCTTTTTCAGCTATCACCATAACTAGACAAAGTGATGAAATAGCAGAGGATATTGAGGCACAATTGTTAGGATTCATGAGTCACAGTGATAAGAAACACAAGTTGACCAGTCTACCAGATGTTGACAAGGCAATAATCTTATTCTTGCATGACATTTTTCAGGAGGATGTACATGAGGATATGTTATATGCATGTTTGTTGCCAACCAATGGCATAGCTACAGAACAATTTACGTCTTTGAATGACTACCTATGAGAAAAGTTGAACTGAACTGTTGGTGTATGCACAGACCAAGCAGGTGCCATGAGTGGATTGCTCTCTAGGTTTCACTGGTCAGGTCAAAGAGGCTTCTGAATGTGAGTCCATGTACCACTGTGCAATCCACAAAGGAATGCTGACTAGCTGAAAAATGCCACCTGAACTTAACATGATTAAAATTACCATTGTTAAAGTGCGTGTCCTTAAGTCACATCTGTTCATGCAGCTCTGTGAAGAGATGGCAACAGAAAGCACATGTTCTCTTACACACAGAAAAGAGATGGCTTTGTAAGGTAATGTACTGGTCAGAGTTTTTCATGTATAAGTGTTGCTTCAGAGTGTTTTTTTTTAAACAGTCATCACCAGCACCAAATTTCAGTGACACAGAATGGGTAACAAAATTTTCTTACTCATGCAATCTTTTCAACCTGTTCAAAAAAATCAACTATCTGTGAGGGGAGATCAACAACTGTGTTCAAGTTGGCAGAGGAAGTGGCTGTATTCAAAGCCAAAGGAGAGTTATGGGACAATGAGTAAGCACTGGGATGTTTTGCATTTCATACATTAGTAGAGAATTTGAAAGAGACTAAGCGAGGACCTTCTTTTTCCAGGTGGTAGATGATCATTTACATCAGCTTTTAAAACAGTCTGGACATTATTTTCAATCACAAAATACCCCTGTGCTCAGAAGGAGTGAATCTGCAACACATTTGTAAATATGCGAGATGAAATGATTTTGTCTGTGTCAGAAGAAGATCAACTGTTTGGTATTGCAATTTATGGTGGTCTTAAAAGTTATTTGAGACAACTTCAACTCTCCATATGCTCTACACTAAGCCAAGGCAGAATATTCTTATTTTTTCTACAAAAGCAAATAAAAACCCATTTTCATTTACAGTATCCTGTCTTTGAGAAGCAGAGTTTTCTCTAGTGACCAAGCAAAATCAGATTATGGAGTAGACTTGATAAAAAAAAAACCCAGTGTAATTCCTGTGTTACTGCCTCCCATAACCTCAAGATAAGACCATCTAGTTGCAGAAAAACAAGCTGGGGGCTCCCACTAGTTTTGCAACTCCTCATTAATTATGATGAGTTGCATAATTGCTTCATTATGTATTTACAATGTAATAAAATAGATACAAAGTTGCACCCTGAATGTGCTTGAATCATCTTGAAACCATCTTGCCCCATCCTTGTTTTGTGGGAAAAAAAAAATATCTTCTAGGAAGCTAGTCTTTGGTACCAAAAAAAGTTGGAGACCACTGCTTTGGGGTCAAAATGAGATTGGTCAGCATTTCAGTTTTGTGGAAAATATAGAATTCTGTTGCACTCTGGTTAGAGGCCAATCATAAAGCCGAATTATCCAATTGTCACAATTAGAAACTAGTTTTCATTCAATACACAAGTCAGCACTGAGGCATAAAGAAACTCCTCCCCTTTATGGTAAGTAACTATGAAGCCCCTTGTCACAGAGGTGATTAGAACAGCACTGTAACACAGAAAAGGTATAGAGAGAGCCTTGAATGGCTACAATCTGAGTTCACTCTAAAATGTCAGCAGGTCATCTTTGAGACAGATGCACCAGCAACCGTATTTGCCAGTAAAGTGTGTGCCCTTTTGTATTTCAAGGTTTGGAACATAAAAGCTAGTAAAATCCTATGTTTATAAATAATGAGGATAGAAAGGTAGACAGAGATTTAGACTCAGTTATGAGGTTGATGGCCGAATAGCCTGTGACTCTGGATCATCCACTTTTTCCCCCAGACATGGCTGTATAGACAGTGGAAAGGACTGAGCACCAGGAAGTCCTCTTTCCATGAGAACTGTGCTTGGTGCCTCCGCCTCAGCTTGGCACTGAGTAGACTCTGCCATGTGCACAATGATAACCATCCATATTTAAAATTGCTAGACCCATACCTTTCAACAGGTATTAAAATCAAAATGGATCAAAAGTTCAAACTTTGAAACAGAAACATTGAACCTACAGGAATATAAAATAGATAGTAGGTGTAGGCAAGGACTTTTGGAACAGAATTCCAATTGTACAAGAAATAACAGGAATAGACAAATATGATTATATTACATTTAAAAGCTTCTACACAGCAAAGGAATCAATTTGTACAATGAAGAGACAACCCACAGAAAAGGAAAACATTTTGCCAGCTATTCTTCAGATGGTTAATATCTAAAATATAACAAATGCTGATGTGACTATGATGAAAAAACAACTCTTCTGCATTGTTGGAGAGAATACAAACTAGTACAACTATTATTGAAATCAACATGAAGATTTATCAAAGAACTAAACATAGAAATTCTATTTGACTTAGCTGTTATCCTTCTAGGTATCTTTCCAAAAGAGCTAAAGACATCATATTACAGTGACATGTGCATACCAATGTTTATAACAGCACAGTTCATGATAGATAGATCCTGAAAGCAGCTTGTATGTCCCTCAATAGATAAAAGATAAAGAAAATGTGATATCTATATGTAACAGAATACTACTTGGCAATAAAGGAGGATAAATTCAAGACATTTGTAGGAAAATGGATACACCTAGAAAATATAATGTCGAGTAAAATAAATCAGTCACATAAGTTTAAATACCACAGATATCTCTTATTCAAGTACAACAAAGTACAAATAAAAAAGAAAATGAAGGATACATGGAAGGAAACAAAGAGATGAATCTCTTGCAAATGGCAAGTGTTCTAGGGGACCAAGGGTCAGGGGAGAAGAGTAGCAGAAGGGGAAATAACAAAATTTAAAGTATACCATGTACAAATACCCACAATGAATGTACACGTTATATGTCATAAACTTGAGCTAGGAATAACAACAATAAGAATGAAAATAGGCAAAGAGGATTTAGAGGCAGAGAGAGGGCAGTGGGAAGGGAATTCAAAATACAAATAAAACAAACTACATCATGTACTTGCACTTAATCCCTAAGGTAAATGAAAATTTCTTGTGTTGCAAATATGTACTTATAAAAATAAATAAATAAAATGCTTGCATTGAAATTTGGATATTCCAGTTATCTATTACTATATAACAAACTACCTGTATTTATTGTAACCAAACAACGATTCATCACTTCATCTCTAGGGATGCTGGGTTCATTCAGTGAATTCTCACACAGGGTCTCTGTGGTTTTGGTCAGAAGGTAGTTGACATCTGCTCACTTGAAAGCCAATCAGTCCATACTTAATGTCTACTGATGTAGCTGTCCATAGCCTCTCCACAGGGATTGGGCTTCCTCACTATTAGTCAAGCAGTCCCAAACTTTAAATAGTGGACTTTACCTCTTTCTGGGGTGTAGAACACTGTAAGGAGAGCACATGCAATGGGAGATGTATATCCCCTGTCTGAAAATACAGTCTGCTCCAGTGAGTTAGTAGGTGGATAGTATCTTCTCCTAATTTAAAGTAGTTATTCCCAAATGAAAATGGGAAACAAAATCAAAATTAGACTAGTAGCACTGTAGATTCTCCCTAATGTGTTGTTTAAGTAAACCTGATCACTCTTTTGTAGTGCTTAAATTACAAAAATTCTTAGAAACATGAAAAGAAAGTGTAAGAATACCAAAAGGAGATTTTAGCGTGAAATACCAGGCTACATAAGGGTTAAACTGTTGATTATAAAGAGAACTCTGCTGTGTTGGAAAAGAGCATATGCATGGTGCTCTGAAGTCAAGATAACACCACAGCTGAGGTAGTCAAAAACATGGGCTGCCGACAATCCCTATTCCAGAGCAATAAAGCTGCCAACCTTAGAGATCAAGCAGTTCTCTTAGTTGGTAAAATTCTCTGCCTTTGTTCCAGCTTCCAGTGCTTTGGGTTTTTATACCTGCATCCTTCAAATCTGTGGAATAATTATGGACTGTCTGGGCTATTCGGAAAACTACTTTGTCTTTACTCCCAGAGAGTCCTTCCTACTATGAGAGAATCCTGACCTTCCTGGGGCTCCAAAATTCATACTACTGTCTCTTTTATTTAAACCATTTGCTCTTCAATCTTGTTTAGGAGATTGGGGCTAGGCGAAGACCCTGATATTATAGATTAACTGCAAAAGTAACATTAGAAATGTAAGGTGTTAGTAGAGTTGAAAAAGGAGATATGTATTTAGTAGACCACAGAACTGTAGAAGGGAAACAGAAGTTTCTGAAAAATTTTCATGATTAGTGAAGTTTTAGCTAGACAAGTCTTACCTGGAGCTTATGTCTATGTGTAGGCTTCCATCTTTCATTATCTTTGCTTTTATGTAAAATATATTACATATTTATCATTTTGACATTGATAATTACAAAACACTACATTTAGCTTGTAAGATATGAAACACAACAATACAATAACCTCACTCAATTTGAAAGTGACTTTTACTTATGTGTTTCTCATTTTTCCACTTTCCTATTCACTCGTACCTTGTAGCTCCACATATGGTTATAAACATGCTTATGTTTATTTTGATTATTTTATGCCTTTGTTAATACCTGTATATTTATGTGATACATTGCTTAGTTGTGGGGTTGTTTGGTAAAATAAAGCAAATATTATACTCTATATAGTTTTCTGAGAGTTCTTTTGGAAATTCTCTATTACAGTTCCAAGTGTCAGGATGGATCTGGAGCTGTAATTTATTAATTTAACTACTCTATACTATCCCACCATGTGAATATATCACAATGTTTTGCATCCCTTCCACTTCTGGGAAGAATAGAGAGGTGTCCAATATTTGTCATCATGAATTGTACATGATTCAATGCACGCTTTCATAGGCAAAGGTTCAAAAATTCTTCTAAGGTTTATACCTTTGAAGAAATACTAGCTCGTAGAATATAATTTTTTTCAATTTTACAAGATAATGCTAAATAGAATTTTGAAATTGTTGCACTAATTTTTATTATGATAGCAAAGAAGGAATCCTAGTTGATATACATGTTTTCAAATCATTGATATCATAATTCCTAATTTTTGTCTCATTAGTGGATATGAAATGGTATCTCATTATGAATAATCAATACTAAAGAAGTTGAATGTCTTTTCAAAAGTTACTGACTGTTGATGCACTATGTCATGCAAAATACCTGTTTATGTCTTTACCTACTTTCCTGATGGGTTGCTCATGCTTCCTTATTAGATAATAGCAAATTTTTATGTATTTTGGGCACTTAATTCTTGTTCTTGACACATTTTGCAAATATTCCCTCTTATTTTGTGGATTTTCTTGTTCATTTTCATGATGGTAACTTTTGTTGAACTAATTAAGTTAATGCAGACAAATGTAAAATCCTTGTGGGTGTTTTAGTACTCATTTATCTCTTTTAATTTTCTCCTAAATATATAGTTATTATATTTTATATTTAAGTCCATCTGGAATTGATTATTATTTGCAAGGTAGGTATCCAAGTAGATTTTTTGAGACGGGTAATTAATTATCTTCCCTGAAGAGTTCCTGCTTTTCCACTGATTTACAATTCTATTTCTGTCAAATATAATTCCACATAAGCATGGACTGATTTGAACAATTTCTACTTTGTTCCCCTAGTTGACTCCATGCACCAAAATCATACTGCCTTCAGAGTCATAATTCATGATATATTTTAACAAAGAGATCAACTTTTCTTAGCTTCTTTTTTATGCTTCAGTAGTTGACTCCTCACTTTTCTTTGACTATTTCAGAATCAGAATTTTGGAATTACATTAGGTTGAATGATCATTTGGCTGGACAACTTAGCAGTTTAGTGAGACCCTGTCTCAAAATAGAAAATATAAAAGGGGCTGGGGATGTAGTTCATTGAGGATGGCATTTAGTTAAATCCTCAATATCAAAAAATCACTTGTGATAAATTTATAGACTCTTCAATTGAAGGAAATCTTCAATTATTTAAATATCTAAAATTTTCTCTGTGGTCCCTAAAATCACCATCAAGTTAGGTGACAGAAAAGCTGTTATGATGCTTATAGCTATGGTTTATTACAGAAAATGATAGAGATTACAATCAATAAAAGGAAAAATTCATTGTCAAAGTGTAAACCAGAGCATATCATTTCATGTATCCTCTCCCAGTGTGTCAGTAATAATACACGACATACCAGGAAGCCCTGATCTTTGATATTAGTTATGTAACATTGTGTGACTTATCTCAGCTATTCAAACTCCAGCACCCAGAGGAAAGAGAGGTTTTCATTATATAACATATGGTTAGTGTAAACTCTTTGATATAAAGGGATTTATTAGGTAGGCTTATGGGATCAGAAGTAAAAGAAGGCTCAATGGCTATTCATGCGCCCGAGAGCCAGAAGACCCAGCAGCTGTTCAGCCTAAGATGGAAGCCACAAAGTAAGAGAGATAAAGGATGTGTCACAAGTCAAAGATCAAAGCCTGGAAGGTCATTGAAGAGTCACTGGTAAGAGCCCACTTCGAAAGACTGAAAAATTTGGAGACCGATGTCCAAAGACAATGGTGAAGACTGGTACATTGCCCCCCCCCTTTTTCTCTTTTCGTTTTGTCTAGGCTGTAAGTATATTGGTACCACTCACATCTGGAGTGGGGAGTGGGTGTCCCCCTTAAGTGTGTTGGCCTACATGTCAGTCATCTACAAACACACCCAGAACTGTGTTTCACTAATCTGCTATGAGGTTTTCACTCAAGGCAAATTGATATATTATAATTAGTGGTCATAATCCACTCTGTCAACTTGACAACCAGGTGCATCTCCTTGAACCATATGATTTATATCTAAAATGTCGCCCACTTTGTCTCTGCGTGCATCCAGTCTGAACCAGATGGTGCCTGATAGACTATAATCATGAAGTATGACCCCTTCCTGACGTCTGACCTCAGCCAAAGCCCAAATACCACTTCAATACCCTCTTCCACGTATGCCAGATCACATCTTCCCCCTTTTCCAAGGAACAGCAGCAAAAGTACATCCGCTCCATGCCCATCTGCAAGCACAAAGACGTCCAGGTGATCCGAGGACACTACCAAGGTAAGAAAATCAGCAAGGTAATTCAGGTATGCAGAAAGAAATATGTCTTCTACATCAAGTTAGTGTACCACAAGAAGGCTAATGGCACAACCATCCACGTGGGCATCCACCCGAGCAAGGTGGTTATTGCCAGCTAAAACTGGACGACAGAAAAAAACTTCTTGAATGCAAAGTCAAGCTTCAACAAGTTGAGAAAGCGAGAGACAAATACAAAGAGGAGCTCACTGAGAAAATGCAGCAGTGAATGTAACCTATCCTGTTGTCATGTGTAGCCTAGCTTGTCGTTCTCCAGAACTTTTTAAGATTTCTCTGGAATGTTTCATCAGTTTCCTGTTCTGTTGTTGATATATGGCCCTGTAAATATATGTTTGCTGTCTTGATTAATAATTTTATGAATAAAATTGGAGCTATTTTCCCCTCAAAATAAAATGTCCCCTCAAAATCTCATATACTTTGAGGATGATTAGGTCACAGGATCAGTGTACTCATGAATCCATTCATGAGTTCAGTAACTGAGTGTGCTCTGAAGAGGTGGACGCTGGAGTGGAGGTGGGCCACTGGGGGAGTGACTTGGAAGAGTATATTCTTCTATCTTCTATCCCTGCTTTCTGGCTGGCCTGCAATAATCAGCTGTCCTTCCTCCATGTCATTTCTGCCTTGGAACCAGTTAATCATGGACTGAAACCACAAACCTCTCAACCTTTAAGTTGCAGGTGTCAGGTATTTTGGTCCAGGGAAGGCAAAGTGACTAATACATAGCCTGACATGAGTTCCAGACTACCTTTATTCTTTTTTCTTTCCTTCAGAAATATCCTTGTTCTTTATACTTGTCCTGGAATCTACCTTTGCTTCAAGGAACTCTGGTAACTTTTAGGAGAAAGTAATATTTAGAAACCAAGATTTGAGAGCCAGCTGCCCTCATTGTCAATGCTGTATAATTACTAGGGACCCTACAAACCTTTAAAAATGGACTATCTTTGAGCACTAATATCTCTAATATTAAAAAACATGAGTTTGTATACTGGTACTGCCAATTCTAAGCTACAGTGGTACCTCAGTTCACAAATGCTTTTGTTTGCAAACACTCGTGAACAGTCAAACAATTTGTTTTGCATACAGAATGGTTTTGGCAAATTTTTAGTTTTGTCTGTGAGTTCTGTATCTACTGATGAACATGGTGTGGCCATCTTGCCTACATGAACACCAATGTGGTCATCTTTTACTGAATTGTGGACTGCATTAAGTTCGTGAACTGAGGTACCACTATAATAACTTAGAGTGCATTGCAGTGTTCTCTCTTTCCGCATTTGGAACACTTTTGTAAGTTTCTATCTCTTACCTTGCCAAAAACCAAACTTTCTAAATAGAATTTAGAAATGTCCTATACTTATATGTATGTGTGAATGTGTTTGTGTGTATACGTAACCTTTGATTTTGTAATCTAACTTGATTGTGTTTTATATAATATTATACCTCTTGATTTTTTAAAATAACTATATTTTGGATATCTTAGCAAGTCAGTGCATGAATATTTATCATATTAATTTGAACAAAAGCATATTGTAGAATAAAAATATAGTTTATCTGGCTTACCCTAACTTTCAGTGAGTAACTGGGCTGTTTTTAGTTTTGGAGAATTTTAGGAGTAAAGCAAAGAGAATTATGTCCAACTGTAATTGTGCACTTCTGGGAGCATGTGTCTGTAAGATACATTTCTCCAAGTAAATTCTTGGCCAGTGATTCATGTATTTAAGAACTTAATAGCAATTGCTAAACTGAAGCCAAAGTAGTATATCCACATAAACATTCAGCAACACTGATAATGCTTTTCCATCCTGACTTTGATCAGTCATAGGTAAACATTGAGTACAATTTTTTTCTTTGAAGGTTTATTTCTTTACTTATGAATGACTCAGTATCTTTTCATATACTCAGTGGCCTTTGTGCTTTGTTGTGAATGCCATTTGCATATCTTGCTCATTTTTGACTTGTGTTATTTGTCCTTTTCTTGTAATAATTGTTTTATGATAAGCATTTTATTATACATGTGGCAAATATTTTCCTTCTGTTTATCATTTTTACTAGTTTTGTGAACTTGAAATTTTGCCAGTATTATATTTATGCATTTATCTGTTGCTATCAAGTCTTACTACTTTTGCATTTTGATTAGTGCTTAAAAATGACCTTTCTAACTCCAAGATTATTTTTAAAATGCACCCATGCTGTCTTCTGTACTTCTTATGCTTTAATGTCTGTTTCATCTAAAATTTAATTGGCTCTAAGAAATAAGGTTGCCTGTACTTTCTGTATTATGCGGCTTTCCCCTTCCTGGGATCCAGTGTCTGACACAACTTGAAGGAGGAAAGCTTTAATGTAGCTCACTGTTTCCGGGGCTCAGTGCATAACTGGCTCCAAACATCATGGTTGAAGGGAATAGCAGAGCAAAGCGCATGGCAGCCAGGAAGCAGAGCAAAGGGACAGCCCCAGGAGGGAAGTGGTGAGGGACCAGAGCAAATACCCAAAGCCGAATCTCCCTGACACACCCAGACACACCGAAGTGTGTCAACAACCCCCTGGACAAATTCCAAAGCAAATATAGGCAATGCTCCACCATAGCCACAACAAATTTGCAAAAGCAAATTGGGTAAAATTTTGAAAAATACCAATTCCTAGCTCATTTCCTCAGTATTATATATGGAGTACTAAAGATGTATGTCATACTGGACTGGGAAGATCAGCACGAGGAGGGAGGAAAAGAAGAGGGGAAAATGAGGTTGAAATTAAGATGGTGAAATGCATATGCTAACTTTCCAAAGCAAGCCCTATCATTATGTTATTCTAAAATACACTAATGAAACATAATATTAAAAGTCTCACACTGTTGTGACCTTATGCTATCATATAGAAGGTTTCCTCCATTTTATTAGTCTTTGGGATTTTTTTCATTGTGCTCACAAAAATTTAGGGAAAATTCTTGTTTTTAGTCTTTGCAAAACAAAAATATTCTGTCCAAAGTAAGATTTGAAAAAAAATTTGTGTTTTCTATGTGTCCTGGTAGGGTTTTAAATTATTGTACATGTAGGAAATGTACATTTATTACCTTTTATTTGATCTATTTTATTTAGAAAAGAAAATATTATCTTATAGTTTCTAAAAAGTGAACATGTTATCATCATTTATCTGTCCAGTAGATTCTCAGTGATATTCTAACCCAACTGTTTTTTCACTTGGGAATCTCTTACTGAGTCATCTTGATGATATCACCTCTACTGTTTGTGTATATTAATGCATTTTGCCTTATTATGTTCAGTATTTTGCCTCTTACACAATTTTTATCCCTTATTTTTAGTCTTATATTTTTGTTCAGATTGTGGTAAGTGCTACAAAAACTATAAAATTGTCTCAAAGAGAAGGGCACTGGAGAGTATTACATAAACAGAGGTGGACAGGGAAGGAATCTGTAAGAAGTATTTATCTTTTCAGTTGAAACCTGAATGATAAACAATGAATGAGAATGAATAAATGAATGAAAATCAGGAAAAAGAAGTCACTCTAAATTGAAAGAATAGCAAAAATAAAAATTCCAAGTTGGAATAAACTTACTAAGAGGGTAGTTACTAAAGGCATCAACAGAGGATTGGTTATCAGAGATGAGTCCATTGTTAAAGCATGTTTTGTAAGGGTAGAGAGGGCTGCATAGACAGGATGCTAGGCCATGAGGGACATGGACTTTGTTTCAAGTACAATGAGAATTCACTGGGTAGTTTTAATTAGGTGAGAGATATTATCTGATTTTCATTTTTAAAAGTTAACTTCAGTTGTTGGGTAAAATACTGACTGGAAAAGAATAAGACTAAGGCAGGAGAGGATAGTGAGGGAAGATGAGTGCCCAAATAGGGTAGTCTTAGTGGAGCTGAAAGGAAGTGAATAATAAATTCACAATTCATTTCTTTTAGGTACAATTGATAATTGTCAAGAGATACCACTCTAGATAGCCCGCAAAAATTATTTTTCTCTCCTTTCAGTAATTTGGGGAAAAGCTACTTAAACAGTTACAAGTTGCTTCAGGGTTTTAAGTTTCTTCAGGGAAAGAACTGACTGGCAGTGGCTTCAGAGATTGTGATGCTTCCTTTTTTTTTTTTTTTTTTTAACATCACGACCCAAACTAGGAAGCTGCTACTCTCATATAATCTTGAGTTTGCTCGCTCCTCTTAAAAATGTTCCATTACTTATCATACAGTCCAGTTATGCAGAGCTTACGCTTGAGGTTAATGAGAGCTTGGGGAAGTTTGTGCCCTTTGATATTTCTGTGTGTGAAGACTGTGCTCCTGGAACATTATTTTGCCTTCTGCTCTGTGGTGCTCATAGGAAGTGTGTCTTTTTGCTCTTTTTTTCTTAATGACGTGCTGATAGAGTCAGTGGTAGGGAAGGCAATGAGAAAAATACTGATGACAGACTTACTGGCTTTTAATTTGAGCAACTGGGTAGAAAAGGTCCTATTGACTAGATTGGGAGATCTATACTAATTTTTGATGTACTTCATTTGTGACGATCTTGGGCATCTAATTGGTAGTGTCAAAAGTAAGCAGCTAGTTAGGCAAGCCTGGATCGAGAAAGAATCACAGCTGGAATGATAAATTTAGAAATGTTCATAATTCCCCTTGGCAATTAAGCCTAAAACAACAAGAGCCAACATGCTGTAGCCCTTTCTTAACAGAAGTCACAGAAAATGTTATTAAATATCTGTCCCTCTTCAACAGAAGTCTCAGCTCCAGGTAACTCTAGGCTCTGAAAAGATAGTATATAAAGGTGGTGAATAATTCTACAAAACTTTTAAGAAGTGGGTAATTCTAGTGGTCTTTTTATTAAAAGGTGCCAATTATAGAGAAAATAAGATCAGTCAAATTATTTTACTGTTAATAATACTGAAAAACAAAATTTGATTTTCTCAGTATATGTACATGCAGTACTGAGAAATTTCGTTAAAGTAAATGGGAGTAACCA
Organism: Dolichotis patagonum; assembly: GCA_004027295.1. NCBI lineage: Eukaryota > Metazoa > Chordata > Mammalia > Rodentia > Caviidae > Dolichotis > Dolichotis patagonum. Next base: position 19,469 of record PVJX010014210.1, read on the forward strand.
GAAATACAGTAAAATAATAATAGAACAGATGTACTAAGGTATAATGCAGAATTGTGTGACATCAAGAAGAAAACTCTCAAGACACAGGTCTTGGAATTTTAGTGCCTGCTTCACCATGTATTAGGTGTATGAGCACAGATTTATTTACTTCTAGATGCCTAAATTTCCTTTACTGTACAGTGAGTGTAGTATCAGCATTTATATCTATGAAGTAGAGTTAATAATAGCATCTAAATAGTAAGACTGTTATGAAGATTAAGTCGCTCAACATACTTCTTTAGAAAAATGACTGACATACAATAAAATTCAATACATATTAATTATTATTTCAGTAACATGAGAATGTTTCTGAATTTTTTGATTTATTAATATATTTCACTATGTAAACAGATAAAGAGAAAAAGCATACACCTTTTTCCCCAGATGCTGACAAGGATAGATGATAAACTATAATATCTATTCATTTGAAATACCTAATTAAGTAGGATTATTTGAATTACTGTACATTTAAATGTGTGTGTATTTCAAGGAAAGTCTACTATTGTGTTTTATAAAGGAATATAAGAAATACTCTCATTAAATAAAATAACAAGAGAAAATATTTGCTATGATATTTATTGTTTAATTTTTTTATTTTAAAAATAATAAAACAAAAGAGGGCAGAACAAAGCATATCAGAACAGAACAACATAAGTGAAACAGCACTTTACAATAAGACAACTGGACATTAGCAGTAGCTATCAAAATATCTCTTTCTCTGCTATATTTATTATTTAATTTTATCCATTAATTTTGTCACTCAAAGAGAATGAAATTAAAAATACAAAAATTGGAAAGAAAAGCTCAGATTGTAATAGCTTCCAGATAACATAATAAAATGCTTGGTAAGCTTAAAGAATTCACTTACAATCTATTGCAGTAATTAAAATAATTCCATAATATATCTGGGTTCAAATTTATGGTTATCTTCGGTACATATAAATAAAAGCCCATTGACAATATAATAGAAAATACATCACTTTCAAGGTAAAATTTTAAGAAATACTAAAGAATAAATATAAGGAACATGAAAAACTTATAGAAAAAAATTTCTGGGACAGCCAAGATGTATATAGATTTGTTTCTTCCTATTGTCCCTTCAATACAGTGAGAAACCCTGAAAATAAACAAAAAGGCAACCAAAGAAGACCTCTGAGATAAGGTAAGAAAAAGATGGTGGTGACACAGCGACACAGTGACAGGGCATTTCATATTCCCCTACTCAACAGAAGAAGAGGCCCAGACAGATGTTTTCTGACCCCCAACCTGGACCTAGATGGGTTCATTCCACCAAGATCTCACAGGAATCCCTCCCACAAGACCAAATGAACCAGCACCTCCAGGCGTGGTGAAACTCATCTCAGAGCTTTGCCAAGATAAAATGACAGGGAAAACACTTGTTCCTCACAAGACCTGCCATTATTTCTTTCTGTGGAGAGATACATGGGCAATTGGGTAGCATCTATACAAACAACCTGGTCCAGAAAGCCCTTTTGTCCCTGGTAGAGGATTCCTCTGGCTTACCAGAAACACAGGCAACTGAAGAGTACTAGCAGGAGAGACCTCCCCAAATGAACACTGTTCTGGAAGTCTCATGAGTGCATTTCCAGCACTGACCCCAGCTGATGGCTGCCCAGAGACACAGACTCAAGATGGGAGTGAGTGGGGTAGGATGTCGGCAGGGAGATTACCACAGAAACACCTGAAAGGCTCGCCATGCTCCACAGGCAAAAGCCTGTGACCCTATCAAGCACCTGGCCAGAGAAGCATCTCTGTTCCTCCAGGCTGAGGATCCCTTCTGGGTCAGCAGTCCTGCTCGGGGAATTCCTTCTCATTCCCTTGGGCAGCACCAGCTGGGAGCCCTGGGAGCACCAGGAAATCCAAGTTGACCAAAATAACACTGAAAATGCTGCAAAAATTAGACTGTGCTGGAACCACCACTCACAAAATTAGGCCAAGCAAAGTGGCTAACCATTTTCTAAAATAACAGATTAGAAGTAGATTCTAACATGATACACAAAAAATCCAGAACATAACATACAAATCAATAGCAGGAGCATACCAGAAAAGCTTCTGAAAATATAAGAATTAAGCAATATATTTCTAAAATGTTCATATATCAAAACAAAAACAATTTTTAATACACAGAAAGGAATAAAACAATATACAACTTATATGAATATACTTTAAAAAGTGATAAAACAGAAATCTGTTGTAGTACTGAGTACATTAGCAGGAAATATCTCAGATTAATAATTTAAATTCTTACCTTGACAAACTAGAAACAAAGTAGAAAACAAAGAAATGATAAGAGTAAAAGCAGGAACCAAAGAAACTGAAAATAGGAAAGTAGGAAAAAAATCAGTGAGTGGTAAAGTAATAAAGCAGGTTCTTTGAGTAAACACAATAAAATAAATATCTAACAAGATTGACAACAAAGAACACAAATCACTAATATCAGAAATAAAATAAGAAATATATCTATAGATTATTCAACTATTTAAAACATGGAATAAGTATGAGCAACTTTATGTTCATAAGTTTAACAACTTGAAAGAAATTGTATAATTCCTCAAGAATTCATGCTATTGAAGTCAACCCGATAGCCTGAATAATGCTGTGATTATTAGACAATAATGAGACTAGTCCAATAACCATTTAAAATCTATTTCACAATCTTAAAAGTTCTGCAACAGAAATCTCTAGGTTTTGGTAACCTATCAACTAATTTTATGAGACAAATGTTACCCTGATACCCAAAGCAGACAAGGGCAAAGCAAACCACAGACTAATATTTCCCTTGACTTAGATGAAAAAATCCTCAGCAAAAATATTAGCAAAAAATATTACAAAGCTACCAATGCATAGAAAGATTCACATACAATGATCAAATTTGATTTATTCCAAGAATGCAAAACTGAATCAATACTCGAAAATAAAGCAACTGTATTCACTATATTAATAGACTGAATAAGAAAGACTATGTACCAATAAACATGAAGAAAACATTTTAAAAAAACTAATACGAGAAAAACCTCAGTAAGTTAAGAATTTATAGAAATCACTTCAATTTGATAAAGAACATATTTTTAAAATTCTGTAACTAGCCTTGTGCCTACTTAACACATTACTGGACATTCTAGCCACTAGAATAAGGCAATGAAAGGAAATGAACTACCTATAGGTTAGAAAAGAAGAAATGACGCTGTCCTTATTTGCCAATGTTAGGATTACCTACAGGAAAGGTATAAGGTTATCTACAAAAAGTAAATACAAACTCCCAGAGTAAGAGTGTTAAATGCATTTTGAGCCTATGATGAAAATCAGCTACATTTCTAAAGATCAGAAATAAGCATTAGAAAACCTAAATTGAAAACTTTAAATCATAATATCATTTATAATTACTTCAAAGAAAATGAAATACTTTGGCATATATTTAACAAAATAAGATTTTTATCAAAAATTATCACATGCTAATAAAAATCAAAGAAAATCTAAATAAATGGAGCTATATTCATAGATTGGAATATTCAAAATGGTAAAGATGTTAACTTTCCTTAAATTGATCCATTGATTTAATGTAATTCCTACATTTATGTCAGCAGGAGGTTTTGTAGACATAGACGAGCTTATTCTAAAATTTATGCAGAAATATCCTAGAATAATAAAAACAATTCTTATGATGATTAAAGAAGTATAAATTGAGAGGAATCATCCCAATTAATCCTTACTCTGCATTTTTAGAACAGAATTGATGAAATAATAACACTTAGATCAGTGGAACAAAACAGAGGACTCAGAAATTGATCCACAAAATATACTCTAATGACATTTAGCAAATGATATTCAATGAACAATGAATCTTTAAGAAGGATTAGCCTGAAGCAATTGAATATCTATAGACAAAACTTTAAACTTTGGCATAAACTTTGCATCTTATTCAAAACTAATTCAAAATGGATCATGGCCTTAACTGTCAAAAATATAAAAATTAAATATTTTAATTTTTTGTACAAAAATTAACAATTCTTGATTTAAGAAAGGCTTGAACCAACCCAAAATTATTCAGATGTCCAATTTCCATAAATTCATTTATAAAGGATAAACTCAAAAGACTAAAAAATGTCAACTGAGTTTTTAAACTTTAAAATTTATAACAAAAAACAATAAAATGATGATCAAGAATTTCAAAACAAAAAATAGGAGATTAACTATGGCTAATCTACTGTGTATTGTTATCTTCAAAGTAGTAGTTCAGATTAAAAAATATAGGCATGAAAAAATGATCAAACAATTAAAGAGGTAAAGCACAAACTGCTCTGTTTGATGAACTAACAGATTAGTAGTATAGTTATCGATCTTGTATATATATGACCATTTCCCTTCTTTCCCTTCTTTTTCTCCTTTCCTTTATTCTAGTTGTTCTTTCCTTTTAAGCAGTTTCTTTCCCTTTTCCTTTCACAGTATCTGTTGTACATTTTGGATCCCACTCACTTCTTCAGTTTCTTACCCTGGGGAAACAATATGATATTTACACATGCAAGTCTGATTCACTTATAAGTATGGTTGCAAGTTTATCCTTCTTTATAGCTGAGTAGTACTCCATTTTATGAAAAGACCACATCCTTTTTATTCATTCTGTAGTTGATGGGCATTTGGGTTGTTTCCAAGATTTAGCTATTACAAATTGTGCTGCTATAAACATGGGTGCATATATTGCTGCAATATGATGTTTTTAATTCTTCTGGGAGTATACACAGAAAAGAAATAGCTGGATTGAGTGGGACCTCCAATTCTAGCCTTTTGAGGAATCTTCACACTGATTTCCACAGTGATTGTACCAGTCAACACTTCCACCAACATTCCTCTTTCTTCATAGCCCTGCCAGTGTTTGTTGTTGTTGTTTTCTTGACCCTGGCTATTCTTTCTGGGATGAGATGAAATCTTAGTGTTGTTTTAATTTGCATTTCTTGAATGACCAATGGTGTTGAACATTTTTTCATGTATTTATTGGCCATTCATATTGCTTCATCTGATAAGTGCATACTCATTTTAGATGCCAAGATTGGGTCCTTGAATTTGGGGGGGCCTTGTTTTTTTAATTCTTTTATGTTCTAGATAGAAGTGCTTTGTTTGAGGGACAGTTAGATAAATGTTTTTTTCCATTCTGTGGATTTGCTTTTCACTCTGTTGATGATTTCTTTTGGAGTACAAAACCTTTTAATAAGGTAAGAGCCCACTTGACACTTAGAAATATTTCCCATGCTGTTTGCATTTTGTTAATGAATTCTTTGCCTACCTGTGTGTAACCACTCAGATGAGTCTCCTTGACAAGAATAACAACTATCCCCACTTTGGATATACTTGACCCTATCTCCATGTACTGATATGTGCAGAGCTGGCTAGACTATTTCTTTGTCCCTTCTATGGTTTTAAGCATTGTACACTGGGTTAGATGAAGAACTGAGAGGCAATTTCCCACCTAGTGACCTCTCAAATACATGGTTGAACCTGGTGGGGAGGATTGCTTTGTTCTATGCTGAGCCTTGATAAAGAGCCTTGACTTCCTAGGGCAAACAAGATCATACATCAGAACTCAAGCACTGATCCCAAATTGTTAGATACTACCTCAGTTCTCTTATGCAGATTACTCTTTCTGCATTTCTTGCTCTCTGCATATTGTAAATGTGATCTCAGACCTCCTACCTAGCCCAGCTCAGGGTAGTCACAGTAGTCAAATATTTCCTGCCACACTCACTGTCACTCATCCTTGAGCCACTCCCCTTATGAAAAATAATAAAACTTAGGTTGGACTCTGGGTATGCCCTTTGTTCTGGTGAACAGCATCTAGCCTGGACATAGGACCTCTCGACTCCCCATAACTGTATGTGTCTTATTCTCATCTTTGGTTGCATTGGAAATGGTAGATTGGAATTAATCACTAGAATTTCAATAACTTTTCTTTGGAATTACAAATATAAGCCTTCCTGGACCACAGTGAGGACAGGAAAGTGTTTGCTGTACCTATCCCTGTCTTCAAGATTTCTATCAAGTTTCTCTTTCAGTAGATTTAGTATTTCTGTTTTAATAGTTAGATCATTGATCCATTTTGAAATTTAAACTAAAGTCTTAACTGTGCATGGTCATATACATAGGTCTAGTTTTAGTTTTCAGCATACAGACAGCCAATTTTTACACAACCATTTATTAAAGAGGCTATTGTTCTTCCAATAAATGTGTTTTGTCACTTTCTCAAAGATAAGATGGATTGGTATGTTTGTAGTTGGTTCTTCATCTTCTTATCTGTTTCACTGATCCTCAGGTTTGTTTTATTTTGTTGTTGTTGGGTTTTTTTTCCAGTACCATGCTGATTTTATAACAGTAGCTTTGTAATGTAATTTCAAGTATGGGATTGTAATGCCTCCTGCCATGCCTTTTGTTATCAAAGACTGCCTTTGCTATTCTAGGTCTCTTCTGTTTCCAAATGACTTTTAGGAATGTTTTCTCTAGATCTGTGAGGTATCATAATGGTATTTTGATTGGAATTGCATGAAATCTGAGTAACAGTTTTAGGAGTATGGGCATTTTCACAATGTTGGTTCTTCTTATCCATGAGCCAGGGATATCTTTCTATTTTCTGATATCCTCTTCAATAACTTTTTTCAGAATACTGTAATTTTCAATATATAGATCTTTTATAACGTTTGTTAGATTGATTCCTAAGTATTTTTTTTTTGGATGCTATTGTGGGATGTGTTGTTTCCCTAATTTCTCTCTCAGTGAGTATGTTGTTTATGTACAGGAGTGTTATTGATTTCTGAGTGTCGACTTTCTATTCAGCTACACTGATGTGTTTGCTTATAAACTCTAGTAGTCTTTTGGTGGAGTTTTTGGGGTCTTCATCTGCAAATAATGATAATTTAACTTCTTTCTATCCTATTCTTATCCTTTTATTTCTCTCTGTTCTAATTGCTCTGGCTAGTGTTTCCAGAGCTATATTGAATAAGAGTAGTAACAGTGGAGATCCTTGTCTTCTTCCTGATTTTACAGAGAAAGCTTCCAGCTTTTTCCATTTATATGATGTTGGCTGTTGGTTTGTAATATATGGCTTTTATCAGAATGAGATAGAGACCACCTATTCTGATTTTCTGCAGTTTTATCATGAATGAGTGTTGGACTTTATTAAAAGCTTTTTTACTGCATTTATTGAGATGATGATATGATTTTCATTTTTGGCTCTGTTGATGTGGTGCATTATGTTTATTGATTTATATGTGTTAAACCATGCCTGCAAGCCTAGGAGAATCCTGTTTAGTCACGGTGAAGAATCTTCTTGATTATTTGCTGCATTCTCTTTGCTAGTATTTTATTGAGGATTTTTGCATCTACATTCCTTAGGGAGATTGACTTGTATTTCTCATTTTCGATTGGGTCTTTCTTTGGTTTTGGTATCAGAGAAATGTCTCCAAGAATGAGTTGGGAGCATTGATTCCCTTTCAATTTCATTAGACGGTTTGAAGAGTACTGGCATTAAATCTTTTCTAAGTTTCTTGTAGCAAACAGTTGTGAATCCACTGAAACCTGGGTTTTTCTTTGTTGTTAAAGTTTTAATTGCATTTTCAATTTCAGTACTAATATTGGGTCATTCAAAATTTTTATGCTTTCTTGATTCTGCTTTGGTAATTCATACATATCTAGAAATCTGTCCATTTCTTTTGAGTATTTCATCCTGTGTGAGTAAAGATTTTTTAGGTAGATATTGATGATCTAAATTTCCACATAATCTGTAGTGATTTTACCCTTTTCATTCCTCATTGCATGAATTTGAGTTTTTTCTTTCCTTGTCTTGACAAGGTTGGCTAGGGTTTTATCAATTTGTTTATTCTTTCAAAGAACTCTTTGATTCATGAATTCTTTGTACTGTTTTCTTAGTCTCAATTGCACTAATTTCTTCTCTTTTCTTTATAAGTTCCTCCTTTCATTGAGCTTTGAGCTTGACTTGTTCTTCTAGAAGCTTGGGGTGCAGCATTAGTTTTTTATTGTGCTTGTTCTGTCTTCCTGCTGTGGGAATTCACTGCTATATATTTCCCTCTTAGTACTGCTTTCATTGCAACCCACAGTTTCCAGTACATTGTATCTGTAATTTCATTTAACTGTAGATATTGTTTAATTTCTTCTTTAATTTCATCTGTGACCCTTGAGCTGGGGATTTAGCTTAGCGGCATAAGCGCCTGCCTTGCAAGTAAGTGTGCTGTTGGCGAATTCGATCCAGATACCGATGAAAGAAAGAAAGAAAGGAAGAAAGAAGAAAGAAAGAAAGAAAGAAAGAAAGAAAGAAAGAAAGAAGAAAGAAAGAAAGAAAGAAAGAAAGAAAGAAAGAAAGAAAGAAAGAAGAAAGAAATTCTTTCATCTGTGACCCTTTGGTTATTCAGGAGGCTGTTATTTAATATCCATATGTTTGTGCAGTTTTTGCAGTTTCTTTTACCAATAATTTCCAATTTCAGTACACTACAGTCAGATAATATGCATGAAATAAATTCAGTTCCTTTGCATTTACTTAAGTATGGTCCATGGGCTAGTCCATTGTCTGTTTTAGAGAATGTTCCACATATAGCTGAGAAGAATTCATATTCTGATATTGTTGGGTAGAATACTCTATAAATGTCTACTAAGTCCGTTTATTCACAGATTTGTTTCAGTTCTGTTATTTCTTGTTGACTTTTTGTCTAGATTATCTATCTCTTTGTGACGGTGAGGTATTAAGGTCCCCTGTTATAATAGTGTTTTTGCATATTTGATTTTTCATGTCAATTAATATTTGTCTGATATAGTTGTGTAGTCAAGTATTTGGTGCATATATATTTATGATTATCTCTTCCTCTTAAGTTTTTCCCCTAAAAAGTACGTACTGACCTTTATCTCTTTTGATCATTTTTGGTTTGAATTTACATTTGCTGCAAACAGAAAAGCTACTCCTGCTTTTTTCTGGGTTCCTGTTGCACACAAAATTGTTTTCCCTCCTTTGACTTTTATTCTATGAATTTCTTTTAGAATTCAGTGTGTTTCTTGTGTACAGCATACTGTTGGATCTTGTTTCTTGATCCATTTTGCCAATCAACTTCTTTTGATAGGTGAATTGAAGCCATTAACATTGGTAGTTACAGCTGATATGTATTGACTTATCTTTCTCATGTTATCTTCCAGTTGTTAGTTGCCTGCTTTTCCTCTTTGTTTAATTGCCTTCCCTGCTTAGTGGTTTCTTTCTGTTGTTGCTCTGGAAATCTTGGTCATTTTTATCTCTAGTATATTTTTCAGTACTCTATCTAGAGTTGGTTTGGTGGACATGAACTTTTTCAGTTGTTCTTTGTCATATAAGTATTTTATTTTTTCATTAATTTTGAAAGATAGTTTTGCAAGGCATATCAATTGGGGTGGAAGCTGTTTTCTTTCAAGACTTCAAATACTGCACTCCAAGTTCTTCATGACTTGAGGGTTCATGTTGAGAAGTCAGCCATTATTCTAATGGACTTTCCTTGATAGGTGATCTGTTTCTTTTGTCTAACAGCTTTTAGTAAGCTGCATTTTGCTTAATTTCTGGTGTCTTACTATTATATGTCTGAGCATAAATTTATTTTATTTTGGTTATGGCTATTTAAAGTTGCATAAGATTCACTTATCTGTATATCAGATTTGCCTTCCATGCTATTTTCTGCTATTACTTCTGCAACTAGTTTTATTTTTATGTCATTTTCATTGACTCCTGCTTTTTGATTGACACCTATCAGCCTTATATTGTTTTCCTTTGCATCGTCTTAGAGCTATTGAATTGATATTTCATGGTCCCTTGTTATTTTTAAGAGATCTTTCCTTTCTTGATATCTAGCCATGATCCTGTCTTCAAGGTTTGAAAATCTATCTTCAGCATCATTCAAGTGGTTTTACAGGCTTTCAATGGAATTTTTAGTTTCCTGAATATCTTTTTCAATATGTTTCATGCATTCTATTAGTTTCCTATATTGTTTGTACAAAGTTTTCATCATTTTCCTATACTCTTGCATTTTTTGTTATGTTGTCTCTAGCTATACTGAACAATTCCTTCATTAAGGTTGTCATTTCTCCTGAGAGATTATTTCTGACCTGATTTCCTCTATAGCCTCATGAATTTATGTCTTTACTTCAGTTGCTATCCTTTCAGAAATTTCAAGTATGTGTCTTCTAGTGTCTCTTATATTGTTGTTTCCTGTACTTGTTCTGGTGGGCTGGAGCTGTGAGATTGCATTTTGGTTTTTTTTATCTTGTTACTTTCATCTCTTGTGTCATGTTTTGTCTTTTTGTCTGTTCTTATGTGTGTCTTAGGCAGGATCATACTGTGTACCTGATGTTCCTTCAGTTACTGGGTCCCATAGTATAGCAGAGGGGCCAGTCACATGAATTCCTCCTATGGGGCCACCTGGGTGAGTCCTGGATCCCTCTTTGGCTGACTTGTCTAAGATTATTGATGTGAACCAACCCTTGGCTTGTAATGGTTACTGTGGCTTCAGATTTTTCCAGGCTGCCAGACCCACCTGACCATAGTGTGCACCCCAGTCAGGGACCTACTGTGTCACTGGGGGGGGGTCTTGCAGGCTCACTTGGGTTCCTCTGGGTGGGAGAAAGGAGAGTTTGGGTGAGGTCCTCCAGGTGGGAGAAGGGCTCACCCAGACTCTCAGCATCCTATGAGCTTGTTCAGGTGTTTAGAGAGATCGTCAAGGCTCCTGCCAGCCTACTGAAATACTGCTTGTGGAGGGGATGGGTTGTTGAGGCTCCCACTGGCTGTTGAGCTCTTCTAGGTGGGAGGAGGGGTCACCTAGACTCTCACTGGATGCTGAACTCCAGATGGGAGGAGGAGTCCTCAGAAGACTTTTTAAAAATATTCATAACCGAAACATTTTTATTGAAGGCTAAAATAGTTTTTATATTAAGCAAACTTTTCTAGAAAGTGTTTTTTAGTTTACAAAGAATGCTTTTGAATATCAAGAGCCTCAGTACTAAAATATACTGTATGTCAAATATATGAGGTGACTATAGAATTGTGAAAAATTTAGGATTCTTTTCTGCCAAAATAAAATAAAGGTATCCAGCCTTGAGAGATACAGCATCAGAGTTGAACACTGTGAAAGGCCTACTCTTGCTCCTTTTCCAGTTAAACCCTGATAAAGGCAGAGGAGCTATGCCTCTAACTTCCCAAAGTAGTCTCTTAAAAAGATTTGAATTCTAGTGGAGCAGAAGTAGGTGAGGAGGAATACTGGGATGATACCACACTGAGTCCTATTTACTCCCTTACAGAATATCTGACTAAGGAACCAGTGAGGCTTCAAGGGGGTCACAAGCAAGATGCAAAGGGCAGGGACCACAGTGGTTGAAGAAGATGGAAATATTGGAGTCCTCTCAATAAACCATAACAAGGATGGTCACTGCGTTATATTATCTCCATGGACTCCAACAAGTGGAGGTTGAAATTATGTAGATAAGGTTCTTTTGTGCCCAGAGTAAGAAAATATGAAGCCTTGACCAGAATTTAATTGATTCCAAAAATAGTGTGGGAAGAGAACTGTAAAGAAGGGGGATTTTACAGTTTTTGCTCTTTACTTGACTTACTAATCATTAGTTGCCTGACTTAGCATAAAGAAATCCAGATTTTTCTTTCTGTCAAATGACTTAGGAACTCAGAATTAGAGTAAACTGGTAGAACTATTTTTAGATTTTGTATACCTTCATACACAGTGTATATAATTCACAAATATTGTACATATTTCATTTGATTTTTTTGTGTCTTAGAAACACTTTACAAGAAGAATTTTATGTACTTTATGTGTTTCTTATGCATGTTTTTATAAATTTCTCAGTATCATAATTTTGATGTGGTCAATAATTACAACTGTTTTTTTCTATTCAGCATTTATTTTATCTCATAAATTCAGTCTAAAATTTACTCTCATTCTTTTCATTTTTAGATAAGGGGAACAAGTAGGTCCTTATTATTCCATTTGTTAGTCAGTTGATTTAATTTTATGGAAATTTTCATGTCAGAATACCTTACTATTTACTTTGTTCAGTTTTTCAAGAGCAACAAAATTACCTAATTTTTCTGAAAGATGTAATATGAACTCCTGTTTCCATTTAATTCTGTGTGCTTGCCTTTTTGATTTGGAAAGGAAGGGATCCGATCTGAAAACTTCTTTCTAAATTCTTGTTCAGCTTGACCCTCACTTTGTTCTTCTGTCTCCCCCTGCTTGCCTAGCACTGAAAACTGGGATTTGGATCTGTTTCTGCTTTTTCTTCTTAGCCGGTTTCATAGCATTTTCCATCAGTCTTCCTGAGCAGTCTCCCCTTCCTCAAGAGAGCCCATTGTTTATCTTGTCCATGGGGCAGCCATTTTTTCAGCCCACAGAACCTTTGTCATATTGCTTATCGTCCACCAGAAGAAGCAAAGAATCGGCCTGAGTCACTTGAGCTCTGTTCACATGATCAGAGCTGCAAGGCTGTCATATGCTGATCAGGAGATGTTTCCACTCAGCTTCCCCTTCACACCCTACCCCACCCCAAATTCTCTTTCATTTGAAAGTCCACATGTGACCGGGAGAACATTTACAGTGGATTGTTCGGAAATATTCTCTGTGGAAAGTTTTTGGCTTATTCTAAATCCATTTCTTAGGAGATGTCTCTATGTTTGCTGTGCTTATCTTTTTAAAACATAAGGCAATTGGATTTCTGCATGTATCTTTCCTTGTAACTACTTATTCAATTTACGTTAAAAGAAGATTTTGTGAGGAAATGTTTTTAATGTGGTTTATATTTCAGGAAAGTAGACAAGCCTCTTTAAATTTAAGCTTGAAATGAACATAAAATGACACTTTGATCTTGTAATTACCTTCTGGAGTAGGGCCAATGACTGTCTGTGTACAGGTCTGGCAAGTGACCTGTGTTTTTATTAAGATAACAAAAAAGGTGGAGGAAGTGGGAATCCGTTACTAGAGGTTAACTCACAGTGTCAATTTTACATTGGCTGTAATGTATTAGACTTCACTGACCACGTGAAATCCTGACTGTATAATTTTATCTATAAGCGTCCTTCTGGAGCACAGACACTGTTGTTTGAATAATCCCTTTAAGAAAGGGATTTCCTAACCACCACTCTATACAGAGCATCCTGAACTTCCTTATTTCTCAGAGTGTACACAACAGGGTTTAGTAAAGGTGTTATTACAGTGTAGGTCACTGAGATCAACTGATTCTGATCTTTGGTGTTCTCTGATTTGGGCTTGAAATAGGCAATGGAAGCACAGCCATAGTGGACAATGACCACAGTGAGGTGAGAGGCACAGGTAGCAAAGGTCTTCTTCCGGCCTTCAGCTGAGGCAATCTTGACAATGGTGGAAATAATGAGGATGTAAGAGATGAAAAGGAAGGTGGAAGGCGCTGTGATAGCCAGGAGGCTGATAATTAAGGTCAGGATATCATTGATGATAGGGATAGCGCAGGCTAGATCCAAAATAGGTCGAACATCACAGAAGAAATGCTCAATTAGTGCGCTGCAAAAGGGCAGCCTGAAAATGACCACAGCCTGAACCAAGGAGAGCAAGAACCCTGTGGCACACACTGAAGATGCCAGCATGGTATAGACCCTCCAATTCATTATGCTAGAGTAGCGAAGAGGATTGCAGATCGCCACATAGCGGTCATATCCCATTACTGCCAGCAAGAGACAATTGGTGATAGCAAAGCCAAGAAAGAAAAAGATCTGAGTTCCACAGCACTCCAGGGAGATGGACTGGCTCAGACCTACAAGGCCTGAAAGCATGCGTGGGATAATGACAAGGGAGTATAAAGTCTCTGAGGTGGAGAGGACACTTAAGAAGTACATAGGAGTATGGAGGTGGTGGTCAGTGTGGATAATGGTCACAATGATGATATTTCCAGACAGAGTTAAGATGTATAGTGCAAGAAAGACCATAAAGAGTGTGAGTTGGTGTTCTTGAAAACTGGAGAACCCTTGGAAAACAAACTCTTTAATCTCTGTGCAATTGGCTCTCTTCATTGAGTTCTTCAGATCTGAAAGGTAAAGACAAGTCAACACCATCTCTTTCCATCAGAGACTGCCCTGACTTTGAGTACACTGCTCAGAGAACAAAGACGCAATACAGTGAAGACTCAGTTAAATCACAACAGATTAACTCTCCCTGTTGGGGACATGATAGACTAGGTGTTTGTAACGGAAATAAAGATTCACAGAATTGGAGCAACATTACCTGAAAGTTTGATGTAGGACATTTTTGCAAGTACACTTGAATCATCTTTAAAAATTAATCATACATAGCCCATAAAGTAAGTCTCAAAAATTTAAAAGGTATATTTTCTTAAAAGATAACCACATTGTTAGGTCATAATGTGATTAAGTCAGAAATTTTTACCAAAAACCCCTTAATAACCTGAAAAATTGCATATTTTGATAATTTAATCCATGGTCAAAAGAGAAACTCACAATGGTATTATAATATATTTAAAATCAAATGGAAATAAAAGAACTGCATACCAAAACGTGCATAATACATGTGAGCTATGAGAGAAAAAAATCATAGTTTGAAATGTTTGTTTGATTTGAACACCCATCTTAATAAGTTAAAAACAAAAAGAAAGTAGAAAGAAGAAATTAATGAACTGAATTTTACAAATATAAAAGATGGATAAAATAGAGATCTATAAAAGTAAGTTTATAAATTTTAGGCCATCAGTGAAATATAGCAAGACAAAAATTGAAAATAAAAATGAACTTTACTGTGAATTAATAAAGAAACATAATTACAAAAGTTTCAAAAACAAAAGCTGAAAAATAACATTACAAGGAACTTTATCCTAATATATTTTTAGTGATAAAATAGATGTATTTGTGTGGAAAAAATCTTAACAATAACGAAGAATTAGAAAACCTGAAAATCCCTGTAACTATTTTTAGAAACAAAGGGAACTGTTAAAAACTACAAATAAATAAGCTTCCCAACCCAGACAGTTTTACCAAGAAGTGTTATAAAACATTCAAGGATAAACTAATTCTAACATTGCATAAACTATTTTAAGTAGTAGAAAAAGAAGGAATGTTCTCTACCTCATTTTAGAAGCTAGAATTATCTTCACATCAAACACAGGACAATCTCACAATTATAGAATTTAAATTCTTATACAAAATATTATCAAACAGGTTTAATAAATGGGTACATGACAAACATGGCTTTATTTCACAATGGGAAATTCATTTAAAATTAAAATGGTCCTCTTTTATATTTCTTCAAATAAACAGTTCAAAGGGAAAAAGTCACAAGATTTAGGCATAAAAAAACTAATCAAACAATGAAAAAACAAACTGTTCTTTTGGATGACTATCAGAGATTAATAGTATAGTTATCTGTCTTGTATATACATACACATACATATGTATATGTATGTATACCCTTATACGCATAATCTCTTCCCTTCTTTCTCTCTTTTCCCGTGTCCCAGTTGTTATTTACTTTTGAGCACTTTCTTTCCATTCCATTATCATATTTATTGTAGATTTCAGATCTTATTACTCTTTTAACCTGAACAACTTCTTCTAAGATAAAAATATGCAATATATTAACTAGTGTTAATTTTCTACTATTTTTTGAAATTCTGTATAGTTTCTATCCTTTTTTCTGTTTTGCTTTTTAAAATAAAAGGGAACAAGTTATATAATTATTTCAATAACTGCCAAAAAGACTTTTTAAAATTCAATGTTTACTTTATGAAGAACCCTTAGAAATCCGTGAACAAAAGATTTTCCTTTATACTGATAGAATGTGAGTGCTATAGTTTGACAGCCAGCATCACACTTAGAGGTAAGATACCAAAGGGTTCTCTTTAAGATTACAACAAGATACGTTTGACTGCTTAGCACTTTTCTTCAACTTTGAATATTCCAGCCATCCTAGTAAAGCAAGAAAAAAGAAATTAAAGATATAAGGATTGAGAAGGAAGAAATAAATCTGACATTATTTATGGATTATGTTCATAGAAAATGCAAAAGAAATTACTGATAAATTATCAGAATTATTACAAAAGTTTAGCAAGCTTTCTTATAAAAATTCATTTCATTTCTGTACTTCAGTGAGCTGATAGCAAATTAAATTTAAAGGAGTTACCATTTATAATAGCTTCAAAAATATAAAGTATACATGAATAAAGACCTTCATGGAGAATATTACAAAACCTTAATAAAAAACACTAAAGAAGATTGAAATAAATTATTGTGTTTATGGATTGGAAGATAATAGCATGAAAATTTCAATTAATCCAGAATTGATCTACAGACTCAATGCAATTCATTCAGAATCCCAAATGGGTTGATTTGATGGTTTGTTGCATTGACAACTAATAGTAAAATTTATATAGAAGTTCAAAGCTCCAAGTGTAGCCAAAATACTGAGAAAAAAGCCAAAACAAAAGGAGAGGATTTGTCTTTCAAATATGTTACTTATTATAAAACTATAGCAATTAAGGTGCTGGATTGGCACAGGGAGAAGCATTCACACTAATCAAAGAAAACAGAGATCTGAAATACAATGAATACATATTACTTATGAGGGAGAATGAGGGTTAGTTTCAGTTATTTTTTAACCCTCCTTTGAGACTATTTCAGTTATAGCTCTCATCTATGTATTTCTCTCATCTTAGTTCTCAGGACATTTCATTTATTATTTGATATCACTTATCACATCACAAATGAAATTATTTGTCATGTGGCCTATCAAAGAGATTGCAAGCTCTTTGATGACAGAGGTCATACTTATTCAATTCCACATCTCCAGAGACCTCCCTAATTTTTGCCATATCTTAGGCATTTGATAAGTATGAATTATATACACCGATGAATAAAGAGATGCTTCTGAGGTACTTCTAGTCTAAAGGAAGAGACTCATAACACTGCCAGATGTACACAGAAGCACTGTATCAGGCACACAGGACAACCCTTAAGTGAGAATCAAGACTTCAAAGACACAAGCAGTGAGAGGAAGAGAATGTGGTTTCTTTCTTTCAGGATTCTGCAGGCATATGGAGCATATGAAGCACCCAAGCAAAAGAAAGAAAACCTGGCATAACTGACAGCCCAGGGTAATGTCTGTAGCACTCATTAAGTTGCAGAGGTTGAAATGCCGCCAGAGAGGAGGCATTGAAGGATAGTTAGGAAAAGATGGATAGATGAACTAAGTGTTGGCAAGCCATTAGTATTCAGAAGAGACATACACAATTAATCTTCAGTTTGTTTTCCAAGACTCAATCTATGTTTGGATAAACAACATTTTTGTCTAAAAAGATAGACATTTATATGAATTTTTACATGTAACAGCTTCTTCTGTTATTCAAAGTAATAGTAAATCTGCTACTCAGAAGTAACTATGTGTTAAAAATGTGAAGAAATTTAATCTCAAATAGGATAAAGGAGTTGCCTAGCACCACACACTTAGTTCATGGCAGTGTTAATTGAGAAATCCAGCTATCTTTTTTTTATAATTTTTTTTATTATAAAGGGAGTAAAATTTAACACAACAAAACAGAACAAAACGGGACATAAGAAAGCATAAATCTCAAAGCTAGACAACCAGAGATCTTCACTGTCTATCATATTGTCTCTTGTTTTCTTCCAAATGGTTGTCCATATATTTCTATATGGAAAGTTCATACAAAACAACATAGCCAATCTTGCACAAGATGTCCAGTTCACTGGTTCCCACTTGCTAAGCGGGGGTGGGGGGAACACGGGATGGGGAATGGGACGACATGAGATGTTTGATTCTCAGCCCTTGCTCCCGCAGGCTCACAGCCACTCACCAGAGAGAGGAGGAGTTCCTTCTCCTGGCACCCCAGGTTGCCACATGGTACAGGTCCCAAGATGCCAGGGTCTCTCTCTTGTGGCTGCCAAACCCTGCCACACTCACAGTCGCTCTTTCTGATGAATTGACCATTATATTTCCAAAGTTTTGAAATGGCCAACAAACCACAGAAAGAATTCTCTTTAGGCTCCTGTTTGAAACCAGAAGCTATAGCAATCTGCTGGCCTTGATTCAGGGCCAGCAGCTATCTTGATTCTTAACCGTGAGCCCTTTATTGCTGAAAAATCTCAGTACTAGAAGAAGCAATTCTATTTCAGCTTAGGTGCTGATAGATGAGACACTAGTACAAGGAAGTGAATGAACCTTCTTTAGGAAGACATTAGGAAATTTGATGTATCTCATTTGGGATTGCCTATGTTATATTGGAGATTTTGAGGCTTATTGGAATAAATTATTTGTCAGACTCACATAACTATTATTAATTGGCAAGGCCAAGTATGAAACACAGATATGCCTGACTACATCCTGTGCATTTCAATCAAATCAAAATCCTACTGAACAAATATTCAACCAAGGTGGTAAAGCTAGAGGAGGAGACAACAGTTGTATGAACAATGTCAAACTCAATCTTACTGATTCAAAAGATACAGGGATATCTGCATAGACAGCAACTCTGTGCAGGTTATCTTGTTTGTTGTCCTTTCTGTAACTTCTTCTAGATTCTTCCATCATTTAGAAACAAAGCCAGGGCTGGGGATTTAGCTCAGTGGCTTTAGTGCCTGCCTGGCAAGTATGAGATCATGAGTTCAATCCCCGGTACCAAAAAAAAAAAAAAAAAAAAAAAAAAAAAAAGAAAGCCTGTGAGAATACTATATTCTACCTGACAGGTACTAGGTCTCAATCAGCCATTGTACAAGATATAAAGGAAGCATGAAACTCTAGTGCCAGGAATATAATCAGAACACCAGACTAGCAAAAGAAAGAAAATGAGAAAATTTTAAATCAATTTTTGTCTCTCTCTTTTTTTTTCTACCAACAACCACTTACTTCTTGTAAAGTTGGCAATATGAGAAAGTCTCTCAGGAGCTGGTGTATCTGAAATTGAAAGAAAGAAGAACAGGGATGAGTTTCTTTCCCAGAGGTCAGTATGGAAGCAACTGAAAACCCCAAGCCTAGAAAGTTAACACTTCTGAGTGTTAGTGACAGATTCAAGGCTAGAATTTTGGTTCTCCAGGCCTGCGAGAGTCTTCCCACACAGTTGAAATCTCTGGAAACCCCAACTCCAGGGTGTTTGTCCCCGAAGGAGAAGTAGATACATTGACTCTAGAACATAGAAAACTTCCCCTGGAGAGCTGTTTCTGGGTACAGAGGCCACAAATAGTTTGAAACTCTGTCCCAGGGGTCTCATTAGAAATTTGGCCAATTAGTAGAACAAAACCCTCTGCCTTTGGTTATTGAGTCAAAGGATCAGCTTGCATCTTAGAAACTGGAAGGTATTTTGTAAACAAAACAAAAAATTGCCAAGAGACATGCTAAATAAAGTAATTATCTATCATTTTGTGTCTGAAGATTATTCTTTCATTTATTGAATAAACAAATATTAATAAACATCTACTTATGGGCCTGGCAGTATGCTGAGTATCGGGGATATAGGCACAATAAAAGCAGTGTTATAGTGTTTACTTTTATAGAGCTTTTAGAGATAGAAACACAGAGCTATAGCTAATTTGTTAATATCTGAACAAGTATGAAAAAATGAGTCCCTCTGGGTACATTCAGTGCATGTAGATACCACATGGTAGACAGACAATGCATTCTTGCAATGGATAAAAGGACTTTCCTTCCTCTAGCCAGATGAAGCTCTATGCCAAAATTCATGGCTTGTTAAGTGGACTGTGGGTTTGATTTTATCCCTCACTCTCTCCTTGGTTAGGTGTCCTTGTATAGCATACAGCCTGCCCAAATGCATTATTCCAAGCAAAAATTAATGCTATCAGGAGCAATAAAGAGTGGTCTGAGAACATATAAGAGATTGGAAAGGTTGTGCTAGTCTGAGAATTCTTAAAATATTTCTCAGTGACTGGTGCCTGAGATGGAATGTTTAAAATGAATGTTGGCCAATTAGGTGAATTTAGGGATAAGTTCTTCAGGTACAGAAAAAAGCAGGACATAATGAATGCATGATGAATTAGAGGTACTAATCCCATGCAAGAAGTAAAAGAAAGCCAAACAGTGCACCAGGAACCTGAGGAAGAGATCACTTGAGAAAATGGCAGGACGAGAGAACATCCAGAACTTTGCACAACTTCAAGCTTACTGTCAAGCTGATGTGGTGCCAGAAAAGCTTTTATGGAAATGAACAACTCAATCAGATGTGCATTTGAAAAGGTTTCATGGAAATGTGGAAAATGAATTAGAGAAGAGCAAAAAAATTGGAAACAAAAAAGTCAATTGGTGGGTACCATAGTTCTTCAGCGGCAATATCATGAGAGTTGGAAAAAGGGTGAAGACCAGGAGACAGCTTAGGCTAGTTGGGACACCAAAACCCAACTCATGATAGGCATCTTAGGTTACATATCAAGAGACTTGGCTTTAACAGGCCCAGTGGTGACTCAGGAGTCAATTCTCAGAAATGTTTATCTACACAAAGAAAGTGTGGCTTTTTGCAGAAATCTGAATGGTCTGCTCTGTTATCTCCCCAATGCAGCTTGCAGAATATTGGCTTGCTTACAGTAACAGAGAAACATGACAGTCTCTTGCCCAGTTCTTAGACTAGAATTCCTGTCTCTTTGTGAAGAGATCCTTGCGATTCCTCAAATATATATTATGAACATATGCAGCTATAGTCACTGTAAAAATGAATTTTTTTATTACATTGGAACCACTAGGTTATAAACCTTCATGGTAGAGCTAATTATGCTGTATCCTGGACTAACTTCAAAACTTTCTCTTTTTTTGGTCTTACACATAACGGACAGTATCATGGGTTACTCAGGAAGTGAGTTGAAATAACAAATGTGCAATATGTTACCATGTGTATATCTCACACTTGAAAATTGGAAAATAAAACAGAATGTGTTTGGGGGTCACTAGACCCATTATAAAATAAAGTCAGGCCAAAGTTCCAATGTTTACTTGACTTTCATGAGCATTCATGCTGAACTATGATTGGGATCTAAGGATGGGCATTCAGAAGCTGCGCCTAATAGTCTCTTCAAAATATGTGTATAATATTCCTTCTTTTCTCCCTTCTTCTCAATTTTCTTTACAGAAACCTGGAAAGAAGATATATAATATATATTCGAGCCAATGTCATAGGAGGTATCCATGAAGGGATATGAATATTCAGTTCTAGGCTAAGAACTGGTTTTAATTTTACTGTTATGTGAGAGGTCATGATTCTCTATCATGGTAACTCAGGTAAGATTATGTGTTTCAGTCCTAAGGATTTTAAAAAGATATTATTACTACTGTAAAAATCTATTTTTCAGTTGATTTCAGTCTCAGAAATATCTTGGTTGATTTTGTTCCATCAGAGAGCTCTAGAAGCAAATAATTCTGACTATTAACGCTATCCATTTCATTAACCACATATTCTCTTTGCATTTGATAGGTACAGTATGTGGTGCCACTTGATTATTGACTCACTGGGATCTGATTCACCTTGTTGAAGTCAGGGAGCCATTGAATGGAAATAAATTCATATACCCAAACACATTCTGTCTAGAAGGGTCACTATTAAGTTTTCTACCATTGAGTCCATATTTAAGTTTATCAGATGAACAAATGGTAAGAGCTACTTCAAACTTTTTAAATAGATACATTGAGCCCAGAATTGTTGGATAAGTCCACCTATCAGAACATTGTGTTTCTTCATCTCTTTCACAAAGTTAGAATCAATTTCTACACACATTTCCCACTTTCCCAATAATATGAATTAGGGTACTTCTGCTGTCTGATGTTAGGTATTAATTGAGAGGCAATGAAATAAAGTATTCAGAACCTGTAATGCTGGTAGGAAAAAAGCAGCAACTGTCTTCCATACATACAAAGTATAACGTTGAATTATATTATTATAAACAACTATTTCAGGATGCTGAAAACTGAAGGAAAATAACAAACTAAGCTAGCAAATCAATATACAGTTGTTTTGTTTGGGAAATTTCTCAAGCTCCTCTTTGCTCACACAATTCAAGGTAGGATCTTCAGTCTTTTTGGAGTTGGCTGCACAAAGCCATAGCTTGAGTATCAGAGGGGTCAGTTTATATTTGGGGCGGAAGTTGAGAGAGAATCTGCAGATTTGCTGACTCCCATATGGCCAACTCATATGGGAATGGATGGCAAAACCTCACAGATCTGTCATTCTGAAGGATGGTATTGGTTCTGGGAAAGCAGCAAATAAGACAAAAATTTCTTATGAAGGTCTCGAAAGTCTGAGAGTCATGGGTCTACTAAGTACAAATGGTGCTGGCAACCCAGAAACAATGCATGCACCAAAAGCTATGAGAGCCTGACTAAAAGTGGAAAGTAGCTGGAATTTTGAATGCAGGTCACACCCTGGTGTAAGTAGATCAGCAGGATGAAGAGATTTTTAGACCCTGATTGTGCACAATCTCAATTCAAACCATTGACTAACACTAAGCTATGCAGACACGGGAAGCTTTGGGAAGTCATCATCATCACCACAATCATTATCATCATCATCATCATCATCATCATCATCATCACCTGCGAAGGCACAAGCACCCATATATAGCAGTTTCTGCATTCACATTGAAGGAACTAACTAACAGAGGAAAATACAATGATACTTGGAAATATAAAATGAAATCTAAAGTTCCTACAGGTTCAGTTTTTAACTAAATATCATATCATGTAAAGAAACAAAAAAATTGTTACCAATTCAAGGGGAAAAATCAGTTAAGAGAAATTTAGTTCTGAATGGAGCCCTGTATTGGTTTAGCAAACAGACTTAAAAATAGATTTTCTAAATATTTTTATAGAGTTAAGGGAAGCTATATTCAATGTAAGGACTGTAGGAAAAAAACATTTAATTTATATCTGTTAGTGTTTTCTTCATTGTATATTTTAGTTTCATAAATATTTTAAAACCCACAAAGCAGTATAGCATTATTTATGTGCAATAAATGGTCAATTATACTTGCTTACGATTTTATACCTTATGTTATTTTAGTGAGTTTTATTATTTTTCATTTATTTCCATTGAAGATAAATTTTTCTTCTGCAAGGAAAACCCTTTCTTTCTCTCTGTATTTATCTGATAGTAGTATTATTTTCCTTTCCTTTTTTTTGGCACTGGGAGTAGAACTCAGAACCTTGTACTTGATAGGCAGGTGCTTAGGCCAGGGAGCTGTATCCTTGGGCCTTTGCTTTCCTTTTTAAAGTTTATCTTTTCCTCAGCATAGAATTCTACTTTTGCAGTTATTTCCCTCATCACTTGAAGATGTCATTCTACTGATTACTATTTTCTATTACTGCTCCCGTAAAAAAATACTGTTTTTCCTTTATCTTTGCTTTTAAGATTTTCTTTTTATCTTTTTTAGATATCTGTTTTAGATATCTGTTTTAGATATCTGTTTTGCTAGATATGCCTACATGCATTTTATATGGGGTGTGATCAAAAATCACAGTTATTATTTACATTTTAAATAAGTATTAGGCCAAAAAACACATCACCGTTGATCCACCTCAAAATACTCCCCCCTGCTTTGAACAACCTTATCCTGTTTTTCTTGCTACTTTCTGAAGCTCTTCTGGAAGTCCTTTTCATGTCTTTAATTACATTGTCCATACTACTTTGTTACCCTGAATCCATTCAGAATGTTTGTCTTTTATGGTTATATTGACTTTGGAGAGGAGCCAGAAATTTCATGGTGCCAGATTCAGTGAACAAAGTGGATGAGATAAATCACAGTGTTTTTACAAGTCTGTCTTTTTTGTTGAAAGGCACTTGACAGCATAAATCATGATATTTTTTTAAACACACTACTGTCACCATTCTTATTCAATATAGCTTTAAACATTAGCCAGAGCAACTGGACAAGAGAAACAAGTGAAAGAATAAAGATAGAGGAAAAAAGTGAAATTGTCATTATTTCCATATGACATGATACTCTACATAGAAGACCCCCAAAACTCCACCAAAACAAAATAACCAAATTCAGTTGTATAGATGGATAAAGAGTCAACACTCAAAAATCAATACCCTTCCTGTATTTGAATAACAAACTCACTTAGAGAGAAATTAGGGAAAAAGCACCCCTCACAATAGCATCTAAAAAGTGAAATCCTTAGGGATCGATCTAACAAAAGATGTAAAAGATCTATGTACTGAAATCTATAGTACTCGGTAAAAGAAGATTGAAGAGGAAAATGGAAAGATATCTCTTGTTCTTGGGTATGAAGAACCAACATAATGAAAATGAGCATACTTCCAAACTTCTTGCACAGATTTGGTGGAATCCTGATCAAAACTCCTATGGCACAATTCATGCAATTAGAGAAAACAATCATAAGCTTCCTTTGGAACCAGAAGATACCTAGAATAGCAACAGCAATTCTGGGCTCCAAAGATAAGGCAGAAGACATCACAATTCCTGACCTAAAAGTATACGACAAAGCTAGTGTAATAAAAATAGCATGATACTGGCAAAACCCAACCAACCAACCAAAAAACAAATAAAAAAATCCCAACAGACTTGACACTCAGTGGAACACATTAGAAGATGCAGAAACAGCACCAGACATATCTTATAAAGACTTTTGAAAGAAGAATTACTGGAGTATTTCAGAAAGTGGTAAGACCAATATGATAAGTGTGTTCAAAATGAAGAAGAGTACTCTAAAAGAGATTAATGGCAACATACCTTTTGTTGTACTGTTTGTAAACTTAAGCATTCACCATATATTTTGGTCACATCTCATATTTGTGTATGTGTATTTATGTTTCCTGTAAACTTGGGTGATTCCTCAAACTGCATTTTGGTTTTTTCCTCACATTTGGGAAGCTCATGGCTGTTTCTTCATATATTGTTTCGGATAAATCCTATCTTTCTTATCAGATGAGATGGGGTACATTCAGGGTGGTATGGTTGTAGAATATCTTTCCAGTTAATTACATCTAAGGTCTTTATACAGGATTCTTCATGCTTCTTACACTCTTTTGTCTTGAATGTACT
Organism: Dolichotis patagonum; assembly: GCA_004027295.1. Taxonomy (NCBI): domain Eukaryota; kingdom Metazoa; phylum Chordata; class Mammalia; order Rodentia; family Caviidae; genus Dolichotis; species Dolichotis patagonum. Next base: position 44,592 of record PVJX010014210.1, read on the forward strand.
TCACATTAGCTGCTGAAAAATACAGTTCCTTGTGGTTACTGAGCAGAGAAAGTTTTCTCTTTCTGGCTGTTATCTGTGATTCTCCTCAGTTTCTACTGATTGCCCATGTGTTTTGTCACGTGTTCATCTTACAAACCTTCTTTTATTTTTTTAAAATTTTATTTAAAGAGAAAAAAAGGCAAAACAGAAAACAGGGTAGAAATAATATAGAGTTTCAAAAAAAATAAGAAATCACTGCTTGATAAATTACATATTGTCTTCTTAGAAATAGTTGTTCATGTTACAAAATTAAGGCATACAAAGTGAGCAAACAGTGAGGCTGCAAACAGTTCTGTTGAACGATCCAACAAAAACTTGGTAATACTGTTATCAATCCCACACACTTAAACATACATGCAGTTATATCCTTTAGTGCATTTTCTTTTCCTCCTTTTGCTTTTTTTATCTGTTTAGTTATATCATGTTTCAGCTTTCTCAGTACCTTTATTGATCTGTTTTGTTGGTGTTATTTTCTTTTTAATCACCTTATATAATTCTGTTGTTTTGTTTTTGAGTTTTTCCTCATCCCTGTCACATGGATCAGCTTTGATGGAGTTGGGAGTTTTTGGAGGTATTTTGTTCTCTTGTTTTCTCATGTTCTCTTGTTTTAATTTTATTTAACTTTCATTAACTTGGAGGTAGTAATATACAACAAAACAGGATGGAATAAAGCTAATTGAGACAGTGTAGTGAAATTGGCACAGAACATCACAGCAGGTCACCAGGACAACAGTAATAGGCACCATTGTATATCTCGTTATCTTCACAATAGTTGTTCTTCTATTAG
>PVJX010014211.1:0-45435 GCA_004027295.1 Dolichotis patagonum
GTAGTTCTCAAAACAATTCTGATACATGGATGCCATTACCTTCATTGTATATATGAGTAAAACAAACAACAAAAAATCAGGCCACGGCCCAAAATTCACTCAGCAAGAAACTGACACCACGGCTCATGCTCTCTCACCCTTGGCACTCCTGTTTCACTGGAAGGCTCAAAGTCAAAGTTTGTGCCTTGTGGGCTGGGGACACATAGATCAGGGCTGAAGGAGGCACATGACAGTGGCCTCTAGATCTGTGGAACATGACCCACAGACCTGCACAGCTCAGGACAAAGGAAAGCAGGTCTCTCTCTCCTAGTACTCACTGCCACTTTATAAATCCTGGGTATCTGTTAAAAGTCTGTGGTGACACAAATATACCACTGGTCACTTCAGAAGTATCCTAGTTTGTAGTACATACATGTAGTTTCTGCTTTAGGAAATAACTACAGGAGAAACTAAATTTTTCAGTATGTAACAAGGCATCACTCACATGCAAACATAGTCTCCCATATTCTTGCAGTATCTGTGCTTCAATTGACACTTAACGGGGTCTTGCTCCTTGCTGAATGATAGATTCCATAGACCTTTTCTGAGCCAGGCATGACCCTTCCTTCCAACCCACTTACAGACATTCTCTTGCTGGTGATGTCTGAAGCTGATTCTGGGCAAGGTATGCTGGGAGAGAAGGAAAGGGGAGTGGATTCCTTTCCACACTCGATTGTATGACACCCTTGGGTCACACAGGGTCAAGGAAGTGAGTTAAAGAAGCATATGACATTCCTGACTTCCCTTTCATCTCACAGACCTAGTAATGATGGTGCCACGGGATGTATGATAGACATACGATCACACTTTCAAGTATATACTTAGCATCTACTGTACACTGAGCAGTGTGCTAAACACGATGCATGCAGGGTTACACTACTGTACGTGAGGCATAGTCGGGGTCTCTGCAGTACATTGCCAGTAAAAAGGTCTGACTCAGACAAGCTTGCCAGCCTATGACAGACAGAAATGAAGTGATAACTTGAACATAATCTACTAATAAACTGCACAAAAAAGATACACTCTGGGTAATTAAAAACTTATCAGGTAAGCATAGCCTCAAAGTTTTGGAAAAGTGTTTCTAGTGAAGGTTTAACTTGAAATAAAAGTACACAGAATTGTCACATGGAGCTGTAAAGTTATTTCAAGTAGAAGAAATAAGTTTAGGAACTAAGATTATTATGATTTTATCAGGAGAGAGAAATCCTTTTTCCTGCTAATGGATGGATTATGTGAACATTCGGAGGCTTTAAAGAGAATCTGTACGTTTTTATACATCTTGTTAATCTAGAAAATTATAAGAATATTTTTCACAGTAAAGACAAAAACTTACCCTTTATCATCAAGAAAGCTCTAAACTGTGTTCCTAAATGCTTGTGCTCAGAAACATTTCCACATAGATGATATCCGCAGGAATTAACTGGAGCACACCGGTGAAGTCATGTCTGAATCTTATTAAATATGTTAATAAAGTATTAATTCACCACAGAACCTGAACTGTTCTGCCTGTCATAAGTCAAGAATGAACATTATAAAAGCCAAGTGGGTGTTCCCTCACTGACTAGACATTGGAGCCCCCTGTAAAATTTTAGGGACATTCAAATCAAATCAGTGACATCCCAGATTATTGCTGTGAGCATCAGGACTTGAACCTGACCTGAGTTTTTTATCTTACTGCTGGAAAATGGGGCTGGTAATGGCTCGAGGATATAAAGAGATAAGAAAACCATAGTGAAATATTTTAGGATGAAAGTAAAGAGGCACAAGAACCAACATTTATGAAATGTTGGTATATAATGCTATATGCTGTGTTCCAGCATATAGCATTATAGCAACTAATATTTTATTTTGTCTTCAATTCACCAAGTGCTACATCTTATAGGATAGGATATTACGGGCTATTTTTGGTTTGGGTAAAGAATGCTTCTGCAGTGGGAAATATCTGTGCCTGTTTTCCTGCTTAATAACCAGAAATCCTCTTCAACCCTTACCTCAGATCATGGAAGATCACAAAGCCATTATGATGCACACCAAAGTCATCATTTAGACCCAGTTATTTGTAAGGCCTTAAAGTGTGTAGGAGTTGAGAAATTCAGGAAATTCACATTCACTGACAGAGGAAAAACCTGTGAATTTTATTTTTTGATCAAAGTGCAATTATGACCATTTCTTTCTTAAGGTTTGCTTCCTCTTTGGAAAATTAGGTGCAGGTGGAAGAGAACACATGAAGATTATGTGAAGTTTTCCAACAATAGAAATTAAAGAGGTCTGTGGCTTTAGTCCTAGCTCCATGTAAGTAGAACCTAAAACAAGGATTCCAGTGGTTCACTGCAGAGGGTTGAGAGGATGATCTCAAAGAGGAAGAAGAAAAGCAGGATAAGGTAAAGAAAAAGGCTCCCAATCCCATGGGGAGATCGGAGTGTGAACAGCATTAGTGTGGGCCCTACTTTGGAACTGGCTGCATTCACTGGCTTTTGGCTGCTCCCAGGGTTAGGGGAAGGTAATTTCATCTCCAAGGCAAGGTGTCTTCCTTGTGATAATCCTCCAGAGAAGGAAGCAGCTCTGTACACTAGCAGCTTACATTCATAGCAGCTAGGGCATGAACACTCCAGCCTGGTGAAGGCGATCTAAATTGGACCTCCGTGGCACCTCCACCATTCAGCATTCTCTAACAGGAGTGGGGAGTGTACCTGATGAGAACTGGAGAGCCTCCTCAGAAAACAAAACTTAAAACCAAGCCTTGAAGTGTGCATAACACTTCAATCATGCAGCAATCTTCCAGAAAGTTTCTTTCTTCTTCTTTAGATATTAGTAAGCACTACTGACACTTCATGTGACATTATACATTTCCAGCTCTTCTTGCAGCACTAGTTAGCTGCCACTGGCTATAATCTTTTCTCCTTTTCCACACAATGCAACTGTAACTAAGAGTAACTGAGCAGCCACTATTCAGGTCTCTCATGATTCTGCAATTGGGCCTGGCTTGGTAATGAATTATTACCTACAGAAAGCAAGCAGCAGTGACAAGTGACACTTTCTTCTTTTTTTATTTTTTTTTTAATTTTAAAGGGGGTAAGATTTAACGCAACAAAACAGAACAGAACGGGACATAAGAAAGCATAAATCTCAAAGCTAGACAACTAGAGATCTTCACTATCTATCATATTGTCTCTTATTTTCTTCCAAATGGTTGTCCTTATCTTTGTATATGGAAAGTTCATACAAAACAACGTAGCCAATCTTTCACAAGATGTCCAGTTCACTGGCTCCCACTTGCTAAGTGGGAGGAGGGGGAACAGCACATGGGATAGGGGACAGGACGACATGAGGTGTTTAGTCCTCAGCCCTTGGGCCGGCAGGCTCACAGCACCTCACCAGAAAGTGGAGGGGTTCCTTGTTCTCCTGGCACCCCAGCTCACCACATGGTGCAAGTCCGGAGATGCCAGGGTCTCTTTCCTTCGGGCCGCCGAAGCCTGCCACACTCACAGCTGCTATTTCTTTCTGATGAATTGACCATTACATTTCCAAAGTTCTGAAATGGCCAACAGACCACAGAAAGAATTCTCTTTAGGCTCCTGTTTGAAACCAGCAGCTATAGCAATCTGCTGGCCTTGATTCAGGGCCAGGACAAGTGACATTTTCAAGCAAGTTTCCTCCAGCCTCTCTTTGGCACTTTCATCAAAGGCCCTATGCGATCACACAGCCTTGGAAAACAAGAACCCTGGCTGCTCTGCTTCTTATGCTGAAAGAACAATCTAATTAGAACCTTAGACATGAGCCACCACACAGTCTTAGTGAATTGGAACTTCTAGTTGTTACAGCAAAGTCTTAAATAATAGTCCTTATTAAGAAATTAACAAAAATATTTTGCCAGAGGAGGCCAGAAAGCAGTATCTCTTCTGCCAATACAATAAGCACCTCTCTTGTGGTAATGTCTTGGGTTTTGCTCACTTTCTTCTGTTTATTTTTTTTTTTACAGCTTTGCCATGGACTATGCTTTTCCTTACAATGCGACTTGATTTAAATTGTGGAAAATTCTATTTCTCATTATAGCTGTATAAAAATTTGTATTAAAGAAAATAACATCATGTGTAGTATGTTAAAGACACTTCACCTTTTCTTATAACCTCTTGCGAGTGAGTACCACTTTAGCCAGGTTCACCTCTATTTTTGAAGCTATATTTTAGTGCTTTCTTTCATTAGGATGATGGCTTCTGCTTTCTTATTCCAAGTTCTCTGGGGATAAGAAAGATTTTGTGGGATTCCCATGGGGAGAGAGGGTGTCATCATTTGGTGTTTAGGCAAGAAATGGGACTTCTTGGTTGTTGATGCTACTGAAAATGTAGGTTCATTTAGAGATATGCTTTAATTTCATGATTTTCCGTAGAAATGCACAGTTAATGGGTTAGACTAGTTATTAATTATCCACTCAGTGTTACATGGACTATATTAGCAAACAATGAATATACCAGTCAGATTTAATGTAGACTTCTGGAGTACCTTCAAATAAGCAAATTTCATCAGCATTTCAGAGGAAGGAATGTGACAGATGAGACTGACTTTAAATTTGGGTATAAATTAAGTAAAACACGTGTTTGAAATAGTTAAAAAAGAGTTTAAAATGACAACCACAAATCTTTTTTACAATTTTTTAATTTTAAAAACAAAATTAAAAAGGATAGAAATGGTACAGGATTTCAAAAAAATAGTAGGAAGTTAACAGTAGTTAATATATTGCATATTGTTCTTAGAAGTAGTTGTTCGGATTACAAATCTTTTAATTTACAAACCTCATGAATGGTGAAATGAAAATATCAATGTGTCTGTCAGTTTTAGTGTTAAACAATACACTATGCCTGTGACAACAATAACGGGCATTTGGATACAGGCTCAGTCTAATCAAATAGCATTTAATGGTGGCAGCATCCATTATTTAAGTTTTAGAAAGAATTGGCTCCCGAACACGTCATACATAACACATACATTTTGTAGGTATATGATTTTATATTTCTCTTTCATGTTCAACACTCACCCAGGAAGAAACATGCACAGAGACAGGAAGCAAAAGAATCAGGCCAATCCCTATCAGAGGAGAATAGTGTGTGTATAAGAAATAGCAGCCCAGCAGATCTCTCAGACCTCATAGTATTTTAAATATTTCTATTGAATTCTTAAGAATATCAACAAAATAAGTCACTGTTACTAAATATGAGATGGAAGAACTCCAAAGTCTTTTCATCTTTCAGATTAGAAATTCTCAAACTGATTAGAATAACCTCTTTGGAAATTCTGGGAAAGAATTCTTTCACTGACAGCATATATTTCCTCTGTCTCATAAAGGATATTTTTATAGTAAGAATTTCCATTCCACAAGATGCTGAAGTTTTGTGACAGTTTAGCCATGAGTCACTAAAAACAGGTAATGTTTTCCCCATCAGCCCCCTGCTGCCCACATCACTGCGAGCTTCAGCCCACTTAGCTTTGAAAAACACATTTCCTAACACACAGCTTGTCCTTATAAAAGTCTATTTGGGTAATCCATGGTGTCTGAGAAATGTACCTTGACCGCTTTTTGACCCACTGACACAGCTGTAGATTTTACCATTTTCCTTACTACAATGCCCTGGATAGCATTTCAAATACACAGAGTCACAATCTGTATTGTTTGCCAGGTGGGCTGTGAAATGTATGCTAATGTTCATAATAGGATTATGCAAGGCTTTTTATTGTCTGAAAAATAATATGAGCATTATCCTCTATGTTTTTCCCCCAATGGATTTTCCCTTTAACAGGTATTAGGAAGCCTAATTTTGATTAAGTAAATATCAGCTTTCAGCTTTACAAATGATGGTTCAATTTAGACACACACTTCAATGGTATTAAGGGTGTAAAACAAGAAAAATTAGCCAGGCAAAGCACAAGGAACATATTAAAATATAGAACCACATATGCTAACTTGCAAGTATATATTTCATGTGAACATTGAACATGTTAAATATATTGATTCAACTTCAAATGTGAGTGACATGTAAAGATACAGAATACAGAGTGTAATGATAGTGCCACTGTCATTCAAACTGCATTTTTTGCTTTGAATATATAATGCTATCTTGTCTAAGTTTGAGTTCCCACCAAAAATAGATGGTAGTTTAAAATTCCAGTTCAAGTAGGTTATTTGGGAAGAGGCAGCATGTTCACAGTGACGGAGTGGGAAAGGAAGGGGGGTAGGAAAGGATGAAATAAAGCTCAGATTATGGAGTGGGACTCTGCTGGGGCGAACTAGTGCTCAGTTGCATTAAAGATCATGCAGAGGCTCTGGGGAACCTACCTCAGAACTGTCCCATGAGAAGCACCAATAACTCCCCATTGGTTGAGAGCCACTCCTAAGGGATCACCTTCCCACATTCAGGACAAACATGCTCAACCCGTCAGAGACACCTGTCAGGGAGAAGGATGCTGGAAGTCTCGGGTGTGTCCAGAAACTCCACCATGATCTCCAGTGGAGGTCAAGAACTCGCAGCTGCTTTAAATCATGCCCTGGATCTGTGGATGTGGCTGCATCTTTGCCATAGTAAGTTAGATTCTGTAAGTCACTTGTGGTGGGTATAGGTTTTTTTTCTGCTTTTGAGTTTTAAGCCATATTAAATGTATCCATTTGCTCTCTTGAGGGCTAGAGACTGGATCTCCATTCCTTTTATGAAACAGATGTCACAGAGTTATTCCAGATTAAACATGATGATGGCTACATGAAAAGCACCTAAAGTTGTTCCTGGTTTTCAATAGATATGTCAAAGGGATTAGGGTCCTATCTTCACCCCTCTTCCCATTTCTGTTTCCCTCTTTCCTCACCAAAAATATCATTGATGTACAATAAACAGTGGAACAAGGTTCATCAGGGTTCCTGAAGGCCACCCTCAGACATGACAATTTAGTAGGAGAATCCACAGCACTCAGAAAAGCTGTTATGCTCATGTTGTGGGTTACTGTGGCAAAATAATACAGAATAAAATCAGCAGAGTAAAGGTAGCATGCATGGTGCAGAGACCAGGAGAGGCCAGGCATAAGCCTCTGGCATTCCCTTCCAGGGGGTCATGAGAACAGCCTTCCTTCTCCCAGCAGTGGTGCTTGGCAGCAAAGCTCCCCAAGCCCTGGTGTTCAGGGCTTTTATCAAAGCTCAGTCACACAGGCATGGAGTGCCCGCATGACAGACCTTAGCCACTCCAGCCCGCAGCAAGTCAAACTGACAGAGCAGAGCGTGAAGCTCCGGGAATTACAGGCAATGGCTCAAATGAGCCAGAGAGCAACTGAGGACTTTTTGCAAAGAATCTTCAGTGAAAAATGAGAACAGAATTGGTGAAGAAATGAATCTGCCTTATAAAAAGCTAGCAAAGATATTATTCACAATAAAGAGGAGTATTACTTTTGGAAAGACTCATAATGGTGTTTTATTTCCAAGGATTATTCATTTCTAAAGCTCCAAACCAATACAGGTAAATTATGTGAAAACCTGCTAACATCATGACACCACTAAGGCAAATATCTGAAAACACAAAAGGCTCAGTGACTTTCCAGAACAGTAATTGCCATGAGGTTTAATGTTTCTTCTCATTAAACACTGTTGGTGCGAGAGGGGGCACTAAACCAATGCGTCCTTTTGCAAGTACAATGCAAGCCATACATGGAATCACAGGTATCATTTTGAATTTTTTATTAACATTTTTTCAAAGCATAAAAGAAATGGGAAAAATTATTTCAACAATACATTTTCTTGAACCCAGTATGTCCAAAATACAATCATATACTAAACATAAAATTATTAATTAGATACTTTACATTCTTATTTTAACACTAGGTCTTTGAAATTCAGTGTATATTTATCTACACCCACTGTAATTCAGATGTCATATTTTGACTGGACAGCGAGTTCTACATTGCACAAACTCTGTGAATAATTACTCTTCTCTCCAATAGTTGGTGGGAAAGGCATCCTATCGGTGTCTATTTTACAAAACTGTCAAAATTCAGGTAGAACACAGAGTTAAAATTTTCTGGTTTCCCTGTCTGGCACCATCATTCTATCTCCCTTTGCTGCCCTTTGCTAAATGTTTTATCAAACTCTCCCACATGGAATTTCTTGCATATATACCATCATATTAAACCTTTTAATAATAGATCATTATCTCCCTATTAAACATTGGGAAAAGGGTTCAGAAAACTTTGGTCACCTCTCCAAGGTCTCAGAGGCAGGAACAAGCAAAAGGGTCAGAACTTCGGTCTGTTTCTCAGCTGAGCTCTCCTGTGCATCTCCCCAAGAAATATGGGGGTGGAAAGAGTAATGGCTTGTCGCCAAGGTGAACCGCGGGACCTAAAGTGACTCAGAAAGACTTGGTAATAAAGAGGCAGAGCTCTCAGCCTTTCACAGTTCTTTCCTCTAAAGGGAAAAGAATGAATGCCCTTGGAAGACTTGCAATTCCATTAGGGCCTTAGATCATCTGATAAGACGTAAGGCCACCACCTTGCACTGGTGAAGAATGAAACTATTATTTACAAGTCATTTACACACGCATTTCGATTCATGAAATCACATGTCATGTTAATTCCTGGGAACGTCAACCAAATCTCCAATTGCTTGGGGAAACTGTTACTGCTGGGACCCAGAGCATCTCCTGAATCAGCCTAGTGTTTCCAGCTATTTCAGGGCATCAACCTCATGAATTCTTATACCCCTCGCCAACCTGAAGTTCGGAGGAAAACAACTGAAGAGAGTAACTTCGTCACAGGCTTTGGCCACTGAAAAGTACAAGGAATTTTTTTTTAATTTCTTTGTCAACCTAATGATTATAACACCTCAATTCCCCACTAACTTTCCCAACGGCCCATCTATTTTAGTACGCCTAGGCCCACTTGCTGAGTTTACTGTTTAACCAAATCCCACAGTACTGACACTTCAGATATGTGTTAGCACATTATTTGGTTGCAATCCAGCATGAATCAAAAGTTCCACTGAGAAATAATGATATACCAAAGGACAGGCTAACGAGACTCTGAGATTTTCATATCCCCAATTCCTAACCTTGACTGCACACTGGTTCAAAAACACCTGTGCTCCCAGATGAGACCTTGGTATACATAGTAGGTCCAGAAAATTGTTAAAGATAACCTACGTTATCTACTTAGTAGAGAGTAAATAAAAGCATCCATTCAAACAATATTTCTGACATGGATATTTTGTAACACATTAAAGATATGAAATAACATTCGTAATACATTCATAAATTAAGAAACTGTAAAATAAGTTTATTGGGCCAGGAGTATAACTCAGTGGCACAGCACCTGCCTGGCAAGTGCCAGGTACTGAATTTAATTTCTGGTACAAACAAAAAAACGTAAAATAAGTTTATCTGTTTCCCAGACAAATGGTATCCTTCCTTAATTATATGAGATAAAATGAGACGTTTCTACCCAGGTACCTGAAATGCCTATATATTTTGTTCCAAGTAATTTCTTTCTTTTGAAAATATTGTCTTTTGCATATGTTACATTCAACCTAAAGAGGTGTGTATTCACTTATTTTTGGAAATGTATGATGTATAACAATGAATGATAACCTATTTGTCTTATCACCTATTACCTTTGCCTGTCCATGTTTTTCTCTAGATCTTTCCTGTAGCTATTTGAGGCATTTCTCCATTAGTCAAAGCTCACAAGAAAATGTCTGGAATATTTTGGAAAAGAGACCCTGAGATTATTAACCAGTGCTTAACATGTCATTGTTTGGTTCTTTATCTCTGTATTGTCCCACTACTCATTGAATTTAAGTGTCCTGGATATAAATTCTTTCCGTAATAACCACCTTAATCAGTCTGCTTCACCTCTGAACTGACCAAGTCACCTCACAGTTGAAGTGTACCTGGTATTCACTCTATGAGGTCAGTGCAGATATTGCATCTGTTTATAGACTGGGGCACTAACAGTGAGATCAAACTCATGCCTGAGGGCCTACAATGGGCAGATGAAAGAACCAGGATTTGAATGCAGAAAGTTTAGGTTTAGATCCAGAAACCACAGAGCATCACCATAAAATCAAAGCTATCAGACAGAATACTGTCAGGTATTTTTATGCAAGTCAGTTCAAGATTTTAAACTCATAATAAGACTCATTACAGCAGCAAATTAAAAAAGAAAAATTGCATAACCGTATCAGACACACAAAATGCACTTGACATAATTCAATATACACGCACAATAAAAATAGTAAGTGAAAAGGAACTTGCTCAGCTTGATAAAGAATATCTTTATCTAATAAGAAACCAGGAACATTACAAGTAAGATGAAAAACAAGGCAAGGATGTACCCTCTCTCCACTTCTCAACATAGTTTCATAAGCTAGTGCTAATACAATAAGACAGAAAAAGAAAATAAAAGGAAAGCAGTTTGTGTAGGAAGAAATAAAATTTTCTATTTTTTATAGATAACATAATTATCTGTATTTTTAAAAATCCAAAAGAAAAAAATAAAACAAAAAACTACTAAACTTAATCATGCTTAGGTGGCAGGACACAAGGCAAATATATAAAAGCCAATTGCTTTCCTTTATGCTGTAACTAACAAGTAAAATTTGAGTTAAAACACAGTAACATTTACATCAGCACTACTAAAATGAATATATGTGTATAAATCTAACAAAATATATAAAATGTTTATATAACTATAAAATTCTAATGGAATTTTTTAACAAAACTAAATATATGCATGTATAGTTCTTGTTCAAATAACTAAATTTTTAAAAATACTCAAGTCTTGGGATGTAGCTCAGTGGTAGAATGCTTGTCTAACATATGCAAACCCCGGCACTGAAAAAAATCTTAGCCAAACACTTTAATAGTCATCTCATCCAAGAAGATACAGTGGTTCATGGAGTCAATGCTTTCCATGATTCTGGTTGCGAATTGAGCCAAATCAAATTTTTCCATAAAGTCGACTTTGAACCTAACCACTGAACTTGATTCAATACTTCTCCAATTTGGTTTGCAACCCGAATCATAGAAATGATTAAACTTATGAACCAAGGTGGCACTGTATATAGATCTTACATAAGAATATGAAGGGATGCTCCATATCATATGCCATCAGAAAAATGAGGATCCAAACAATTGAGTGTGGTTACAGAGCTATTAGAAGAGCCAAAATCTGGACCACTGACATTAAATGTTGGTGAGGATGTAGAATAATAAAAATTCTCATTCATTACTGGTAAGAAATCAGAATGATAAAGTACAGTCACTTCAAAATGTAGTTTGGCATTTTCTAAACAAAACTAAACATGCTCTCAGCACAGGACTCAGCAGTTGTGCATCTTGTTGGCTGTTCAAAGGATCTGAAAACTTATTTTGATGCAAAACTCTTTTCATGCACATGTATATTGGTTATTTCATAATCATCAAATCTTAGAAATAAAAAGATATTCTTCAGTAGGTGAATAAATAGACTATGATATATCCATACAACAAAACAGTATTCAACACTAAAATAAAAAGTGAGCTTTCAGGTCATGAGAAGACATAAACGAAATTTAAATGCATATTACTAGTGAAAAAAATCCAACTGTATGATATTCTGAGAAAGACAAAACTAAGCAGACAGTAGAAAGATCAGGGATTACCAGGGAGAGAAATGAAAAACCAGAGCATAGGTATTTTAGGGCAGTGAAGATACTCCATGTGATGCTATAATACTACATACAAGTCACTGTGCATTTGTCCAAACCCATAGAATGTACAATACTCAGGGTGAGCCCTACTGTGAACTATAGGCTGTGGGTGATCATAGCATGTCTGTGCAGGTTCAGCAATTTAAACAAATATGCCACTCCAGGACGTTCGTAGTAAAGGAGGTTACGCATGCATAGGGCCAGAGAGGATACAGGAAAACCCTGTACCTTCCCCTCAATTTCACTATGAACTTAAATCTGCTTTTTAAAAGTATTTTTGAAAAATTCTACAGAAAGCAGCAATGTGCACGCGCGCGCGCACACACACACACTTTTCCCCCACCATTGACTCTTAGTTAGCCACCGTGTGTGCTTTGCAGTCAGAGCCTCAAGACCCATCTCCCTGCTCCCCGGCTCCCATAGATAAACAGGGAAGTAGCAAGTTTTCTTGCTATCTGAAATCATAGCTTAAATATAAAATACAAGTTTACTAAAATATTCGTTGATCTTAATTTCCATGAATCTTCTAAAAACTTTTGCTATTGGTCTTAAGTGTTCTAGCTAATTGAGCAGAATTTTGTGAACAGATATTTAATTGTTAGAAAAAGCTACCCGGGGGTCCTGGAAGGCCTGGGCCACATTTATGATTTTTTTAAAGTAAATTGAATAACGTGCCACTCGTGTCTTCTGGACACAAAGCACTCCAAATCCCAGCTGCTTACACATATGCCCATCTAGGTGGGCTTGTGCGGGCCATGGGTGGGAATGTGGAGGGTCCCAAGGCACTTTGTCAGTCACTCAAGGGTACATTTCTGATCACAAGGAAAGTTGTGTACTAGAGGTGGCTTCTAGAGTCATTGATGCTATCCTTGGAATTGTGGTCCATGTGGTATCTTGGAAACCTACGATTAAACTAGATACATGAACAAAGTAAGTGAGAGTAAGAAGTAAAAAAATTTATTGGTGTATTTTAAAAATGTATAAACTTAACATTTCTAAAATTCATCTGGAAACAGAAGAAACCTAGAATAACAAAGGCAATTTTGAGCAACAAACGCAAGACAGGAGGCATCTCAATCCTTGATTTGAAACTATACTACAAAGCTATAGTGATAAAATCTGCATGGTACTGGCAAAGAAATAGACCCAAGTATCAGTGGAACAGATTAGAAGATGCAAACACTACTACAAAGACACTCAGCCACCTTATATTTGACAAAGGGGCTAAACGTGCTCACTGGAAAAAAAGATAGCCTCTTTAATAAACGGTGTTGGAAAAACTGGCTTTCCACATGCCAAAGACTGAAAATAGACCCATGCCTATCACCATACACCATTTTAAACTAAAGTCAAAATGGATCAAGGATCTATATATTAAAACAGAAACACTAAATCTACTGGAAGACAAAGTAAGTAAAAACATTGGAGACATAGGGGTAGGGAGAGAATTCATGAATAAAACGCAAACCACACGTGAAATACTTCAAAGACTCAATAACTGGGATCTCATATTACTAAAAACTTTTTGTCTTCAAAAGAAATCACCAACAAAGTGAAAATAAAACCCACAGAATGGGAAAAAAATCTTAGACAACAATCCCTCAGACAAAGGACTTATATCCAAAACATATAAAGAACTGAAAAACATCAAGTCCCCCAAATTCAAAGACCCTCTCCAAAAATGGGCATTGGAGATGAGAACACAGTTCTCAGATGAAGATATACAAATGGCAAATAAATATATGAAGAAATGCTCACCATCAATGGTCATTTGAGAAATGCAAATTAAAACAACACTGAGATTTCATCTCACCCCAGAAAGAATGGCTGCTATCAAGAAAACAACAGATAACAAATGTTGACGAGGATGCGGAGAAAAAGGAACTCTTCTGCACTGTTGGTGGGAGTGCAGACTGGTGCAACCACTGTGGAGGTCATTCTGGAGATTCCTCAAAAAGCTAGGATTGGAAGTCCCATTCAACCCAGCTATTCCCCTCCTTGGTATTTTCCCAGGAAAACTGAAAAGGTCAGGTCACAGTGATATATGTGCACCTATGTTCATAGCAGCACAATTTGTGATAACTAAATCTTGGGAACAACCAAAAAGCCCATCAACTGCAGAGTGGATGAAAAAAATGTGGTATTTTTATACAATGGAATACTTCTCAGCCACAAAAATGATGATCTTGCAGCCTTTATAGGTAAATGGAGCCAAGTTGAAAAATCCTCATTAGTGAAATAAACAGGACTCACATGAGTAAATATCACATTATCTCTGTAGTGTAAATAATAATAAAAACTGACCCAATACTGGGATCCAAAGAGTATGATAGATACTGTGAAAGTGAAAGGGAAGGAAAGTGCTCTAAAGAGTATAATGAGATGTACAGTGTGTAAGATAGTTGACCATATTACTGAATTTCCATTGGAACATTGAACAGAAGGATTTGCACTGTCAATGTCTGAGTGTCTAGCCACTATTTATGCTTTGATTTTGTAACTTTGGCAACTATTTTTTGAGATGACAATGAGTAATGTATCAACTAGTGATTCTATGATGAGAATATTTTTCCCTTTGAATGCCTTGAATTTGGTATTGTTCTACCCTTTTCTGCTTTTCTATTCTCTTTAATTTTCTTTTATTTCTTTGAAAAAAGAAAAAGAAAAGAAAAATATGCAATATAACAACCATTGTTAAATTTCTTTCATTCTGTTGTGAAAACCTATATTGACATTGTTTTGAGTTTGTTGTTGTTTATGCCTTTTGCTTTTTTGTTCTTTTCTGACTTTTCTCTTTTATAAATAAAATTTTAAAATGTATAAACGTCTCCAGGAGACACTGATCTTTCCTCAAGGGAGAACTTGCTATCCACCCTGGAAGTGAGGTCAGCAGACAGCCACGTGAAGGATTGATTGATGTGGGAATGCAGAGACTGGGCCACTCAGCCTATGTGATGAAGCGCTCAGGTCCAACCACTCTAGTTCCAGAGCCCCCTGTAGGTTTGAAGCTACAGTTCTCCTGACTTCTCCCTCTTCCCGCTCCTGCTTCATTCCCTTCCCAGTGACAACACTTGCTTCCTAGTAAACCTAAGTTGCAACCAGACAAAGATAATCCCACACTCAGGAGAGGCCTATATCCTTTTGATCATTTTCCCTTTTTAATAGCCCTTCCTTATTCATGGACAGTATATTCCAAAACATTCTCCAGTGTATGCCCAAAGCTGCAAATACTGCAGTACTAAGCCGTATATAGGTGAGCATATCTGTATCATCTATATCCATATCTATATCTAATGTTCTTTCCTATGGGTCTGTATGTGTGATAGTTGCATTTATGTTAGGCATAGAAAGAGATTAAGAACAGTAACCAATAATGATGCAGGATAATTATAATAATACACTGACAAAAGCTAATATGAATGTAGTATCCCTCATGCTCTCAGAATGTCTCATTATACTGCGCTCACTCTTCTTGTGTCCATGTGAGAAGACACAACACCTCTGTGATGAGAAGTGACATGAAGGCCATGGGTGCTGCACTGTAGCATCAGGCTATTACTAATCTTTTTATGATCAGAGAAAGATCTGCTTCTAGGTCATCAGGGATGACTATTGGACAAGTGGTGTCTGTAGCAGGGTTGTGCTACACCAAGAATTGACTCACATCCCAGGTTGATGGAGCAAAAAGGCAAGGGATTCCTTCACGTCATTGAGAACTGTGTGCAATTTAAAATGTACTACTTATTTGTGAAACTTTGCATTTAATGTTTTCAGACCATGGTTACCTGTAGTTAATGAAAACCAAGGAACACAAAGCCTCAGGTAAGGGGAGGATACTGTAACCTTAGGCGGAACCATCTCCACTTACTATCCCACTGTTGATGATAGTGACAGAGTGGATGCTCCCTAATAGTGAGTTCAAACGGATTTCCCTGTTGCCTTTAGTTTTATGACACATTCTTCCTCCTGACGTGATGAAGAATAAGCCAAATTCCACTGCCAAAGCAATACTTTCTCACACCAGTCACGTGGGTGCAGTTTAAATGTCCCACATCCTTGCATTCTTCCCCAGAGACTGAGATTTGGAAATGTCAGCAACCTGGGTGCTCTTACCTGGACACCCTCCAGATGTTTCAAAGTTTTCATTTTAAATGTTTCCCATTAAAACATAAGGTCTCCCTTAAAGGTATGGACACCATAAAGAGTCTCACTTAAGCCTGCAAACCAGTATGAAGAAGACAGACTTCCCAAGAGGACTGTGTATACATGATCTGGGTATAAAATTTACAGAAAGTTACATTGAACAGTCAACAGTATAGAAGAGTAGCTCATCTTCATTAGTCATGGGAAAAATGATAATAAAACATCCACAATGAGACATGCTCACCAGAAAAGCTAAAATGAGAAAGTCAGAAAATATTGCATATTGAAGACGTTGAACAACTGGAATGTTCAAACATTACAAGTGTGGCATGATCACTTAAGAGAGCTGAACACCTATATGGCCTATGATTAGCAATTCTCTTCCAGATATACATCCAACAGAAATGCGTATGGATGTTCACAAAAAAAGAAAACCAGAAGAATGTTTATAGAAGCATCATTCATAGCAGACAAGATATGAAAACAATCTAATACCCACCCTTCAGTGGTAGAATAGATAAGTAAATGACATAATCACACAATGGGATGCCATACACTAATGAGAACAAATGATTATTACCCACACAACAGCACAACTGATGAATCTTACAAGAATAATGTTGACGGAGTGAAGTCAGCATTTTAAAATGCAGTACAAATGATGCAAAAGTCAAAAACAGACACAACTAGTTTATAGTGTTAGAAATCAGGGTATCCCATGAGAGGGGCTACTTTTTATACTGGGGATTGAATGAAGCAGGGCCTTTGAACTGAGCTACATCTCTAACTCTTTTTTAATTTTGAGAGAAGATCTCACTAAGTTGCTAAGGCTAAGCTCAAATTTGCAATCCTCCTGCCTCAGCCTCATAGAGTGGAGGAACAGAGGGGCTATTTTTGAAAGAAAGAATAAGAGGATTTTCTGGAACCTTAATAATTTCCTATTTCTTGATCTGAGTACTGCTTACACAGGTGTTCTACTTCAGCTTCATTCTTTATTACCTGCATGCCATTCTATAATACTTTGATAGAAATTATTACTTTACAATGAATTCATTGGGTAGATATTTTATATTTAGTTGCAATGGATCTAGAGTTATTTTAGAAAGGAGCTGCAGTTTCATAACCATGGCAGGACGAGGTTATGGCTTGTTTTGTGTTTATCTCACGTAAATATTGACTTTATTCATAGCCAGATGATATGGAAATGAACATAAGCACATATGTAGATAACAACTAGGTAGCACAACTCCAGAAGACAAGATTTATTATTTCCTTTCTTTAATCATTATGCAATACATAATGACTTCACTCCTTGTGTGAAGTTGGAATGTATTTGTAACATAGCTTAAGTCCTTTTTCATTTCTTTTTCTTCTCCTTTCCCTCCATCTCTTGATACATTTCCTCTTTTAGAAAGTTCTGTCGAGCAACCAGCCTGCCGCCCTGGTAAGTGACTGTGGTCTGGCAAGCCACGGCCACCCCAGGGCGGGGTAACAAGAAGCAAGAGCGTTTCCTGAGATCCGCACCATGTTGGAACTTAGGGCGCTGAGCTAACCAGCAACCAGCCTGCTGCCTACCGGGGCACAGGCTTAGAATCAAACATACCACACACACACACACACACACACACACACACACGCACACCCTGTTAACAATTGAGATCCAGGGATCTGGGTATCTCTTGGGAGGTGACCTAATATTATTTGGTACAGCAAGTGGGTACAACAAGTGGGAGGAGTTTCCTTCTACTATCTCTGAAGGCAGATATTTTTATCACCGTTTTGCTTTGTCCTAATTAATGGTGTTGCTCTATTCAATACTCTGTGTTGATGTGTTCTATAATGTTGTGTATTCCTTTTGCTTTTGCTGTACCTAGTAGAAGAACAACTATTGTGAAGACAACGAGATATACAATGTTGCCTGTTACTGTTGTCCTGGTGACCTGCTGTGATGTTCTGTGCCAATTTCACTATACTGTCTCAATTGGCTTTATTCCATCCTGTTTTGTTGTATATTACTACCTCCAAGTTAATAAAATTAAATAAAAATAAAACAAGAGAACATGAGAAAATAAGGTAACAAAATACCTCCAAAAACTCCCAACTCCATCAAAGCTGATCCATGTGACATGGATGATGAGAAACTCAAACACAAAACAACAGAATTATATAAGGTGATTAAAAAGGAAATAACAACAACAAAACAGATCAATAAGGTACTGAGCAAGCTGAAACATGATATAACTAAACAGATAATGTACTTAAAAAGCAAAAGGAGGAAAAGAAAATGCGCTAAAGTATATAACAGCATGTATGTTTAAGTGTGTGGGATTGAGAACCATATTACCAAGTTTTTGTTGGATCACTGAACAGAACTGTTTACAGCCTCACTGCTTGTTCACTTTTTATGCCTTAATTTTGTAACATGAACAGCTACTTCTCAGAGGACAGTATGTGGTTTGTCAACTAGTGATTTTTTTTTTAGGTTCTGTATTGTTTCTACCCTTTTTTCTGTATTGCTTTCTTTTTCTCTTTAAATAAAATTTTTTAAAAAAGAAAGTTCTATCTCCCAGTTTTCTGTCATGTTTTATTTTGTTCTTTTTTAATCTTTGACTTTCACATATAAGGGAAACCATGTGAAAATGAATGCATCTTGAGTCCATAATGTTAAGTAAAATAAGTCAGGACTTACTATTTTGAAACAGTTTTGTTGAGGAATAATTGACATACAAAGCAGCCGTATTTAAAATAAGCAATCTGAAAAGTTTTGATATATGTTAGTAATTGTCAGTACAATCAAGGCAGAAATACATGACTTTCAGAAGTTTCCTTATGCCACTCTATGATCTCTCTCTTTTGTTTTTCTGCATTATGTGGGATGTATTCTGTCTTTTCCTTTATTTTGGGTGTATGTAACACTAGTTCATTCCTTTGCATTTCAGACACTCGGGTTGTTCCAAATTTTTTGTCATCACAAATAACCCTACCTTAAAATTTTGTACAGACATACGGCTTCCTTTCTCCTGGATACACATCAAGGTATGAAATAGCAGAATTGTAAGATAGACGTAGTTTTCACACTTGTTTGTCTCTTATTTGAAAACAGCTTATTATCACTATCATTACAAATGTCTACTCAAAAATCAAATGTACACAATCCACACCTTTGTCTTTAGAACAATTGGTCCTTTTGATATAGGAGAAAGAAACTCCCAACCTACTAGATGGTCAGTATGAGTTCATGCCTCTAAAATTGAAGAATGAATTTTAGGAACAACGGAGGTTAAGAGCAAAAGATATTTACTGAGAGAAAGAAAGCTTCTGTCTGAGAGACTGATAGAAGGGATCCCAAGTGGATTGCAAAAGACTCTGTCTTTTCTAGGAACCTTTATAGAGAAAAACTACAAAGTGAGGCAGGCCTAAAATGAGGAAAACATGGGAACTCGCAAGGGAGGCATGAGGTCGGACAGGACTATGATCAACTAATAAGGTTAATTGCTCAGGTAAAACTGATTAAATTGAGGACAAATGAGGAAGCAAGCCATGTAGCAAGTAGGCCTGGATATAAAGCAGGAGCTCTTCTGGTAGGAGGTTGGGTTAGTGACTCCTGACTTCCTCAGAGTGATAGAGACATATTTGGAATGTCAATCCCTGATGTTTATCCTTAGGAAGTATGTGGTGATTATTTCTTTTGTCTTTTGTCTTGAGGTCTGACCCACAGCAGAGGTGTCTGTCTTCCCCACAGTTGCAAGGTATCTGGCCTTCTACACTGGTTCCTTCAAAGGCCCAGCCCTATCTGATAGCCTATAATATTTCTATCTAACTCAGTTGCCTGTAACACTTTCCCACTTTACTTTTGGAAAGGGAGCCTTTCTGCCCTCTGATTCCCTGATGGTTCCCCTTGTCAGAAGGAAGTGTCAGATAAGCACTACAGTATTTCCTACCATGTAATTCCTACATAGTAAATCTGTTGCCCTATAGAAAACTGAGCTGTGTGCTTCGTGGCGTGAATGCTGACACATCTCTGGGTTGCAGGTATACTACTTCTAAATCTGTCTATTTTCAGTTTTCAAATTTTCCAAAAGAGCAACTCTACTCCCTCATCCTATTAACTTTTTATTTTTAATTTGAATTGTTATTTAAATTTCATTAAAAATAATATTTTCCCCCTCTATAGAACTTTACCCCCAATTTCTAAATGAAACACACACAGAAAGTTGATTATTAACAAAACAAAAATGGGAAATATTAAAAATATCTTCCCCAAATAAACCAGGATTATGCAATGAGTGACCTAACGTTTCTCCAGGTTTTCGGATTAGCTCCCTGGTTACAAAATAACTGTAGAAGAGGCCCACGACCCTGCAAGATGTGGCGCTGAGCCTCTGGCCCCAGCCCTAGCTCATCCTGACGTCCAGTGCTGGGTGATGGGAACAGCATGTGTGCAGCTCCAGGAACAGAAGACCGCTTCATCCATGGCCCCCACAGCTGGACGCTCCACTCTGTGGGCAGCACTGACTCACAGTTATTTCTGCCAGAAAGGAAGGATGGAGAAGAGAATGAAGTCAATGGCAGCATCCGTCTGCAGAGTGGGAAAGACTGTGGTCAACCAGGAGCTGGGGGGCAGAACTACAGATGAGCACCAGCAGGAGTTATCACTCAGAGCAAGATGGGTGGAGTGTGGGACTCACAGGATATCTTCATGCAAACAAAATCAAGTTAAAATCTATAGCTCCCAATCAAACAACTCTAACTGGAGAGAAATTGTGTGTGTGTGTGTGTGTGTGTGTGTGTGTGTGTGTGTGTATGATAATTTTCAAAGACTTAACATTTCTAAATATATATATATATATAATATATATATGATAATTTTTAAAGAGTTAACCTTCCTGAATACATATATAATAATTTCCAAAGAGTTAACATTCATATGTATATATATATATATATATATATGTAAATATATATATATAAACTCTTTGAAAATTGTCTAAAGGGGACATAGAAAATGAAACATTTTTTAAAAACCTACCAAGTGTTGGTAAGAATGCTGAGAATTTATGGCCCTTGAATCATGACCTGCTCTCTTACACCCAGCCCCCAGCTCATGCCACAGAAGTTTCACTGTGGTTCCCTGTACAGGGCTACAGCCTCTCCCTAAAAGAGGCAGATGCCCAGTATTCCAGGCCCCTCTCAACTTCATGTTGTAGAGGTTCTACTTCCAGCCCCCTCTCTCTCTGACTAGTTCTGTTCCAGCTAATGCACCCAGGAGTCTGGGGCTGCTCTCTTCCACACAAGCCTCACTCAAGGTGCAGATTCTACTCCAGGTGCAACAGGCTGAGACCACTGGGGTCCTCATCGCCCTCCTCCCAGCTCACCCACAGGGTGGAGACTGTTCCTCACCAGGAGAAGCAAGCTAAGGGGATCAAGGCTTTTTTTAAAAAAAGTTCTCTGTCAGGAGTTTTACTCCAAGAGAAAAAAGCCAGTGTCCTCACCACCTGCAGAGATTTTGCTTCAAGAATGAGTCAGGCTTTCTCCCAAGAGACACCTCATTTCAGGGAGCATCGAGGAAGGTCGTTCCTAAGAGTACTCTCAGAACTTTTGATGCAAACAGTTAGGAGGAAGCTGGGGGCTCCACGAGAGCAACACGCTTTAAGACCTTTGCCTTGATAATGGTCCCTTAGATACAGCAGCAAAGGCACGAGGAATGGAATAAAAAATGTACTGAGTTTAATGAAACTGGGAAATGCAGTACATCAAAAGACATTACCAAGAAGGTAAAACTATCTGCACAATGGGGAAAAAGATTTACAAATCATATATGTGAAAAGAATTTGGTGTCCGAAAGATGAAACAAAACCTTATTACTTAACAACATCAAAAGAAAACAAGATGATTTTTCAAATGGATAGGTCATGGCCTAACTACCACAAATTCTCTTGAACAACATTTCTCCAAAGACTATATACAAATATGGACACATATATGAAAAGATATTCAAAATCACTAGGCACCTTGATGAGTCACTAAGGTTTATAAATCAAAACTACAATGAAGTATCACTTCGCACTCACTAGGATAGCTATAATAAATAAGAAATTAAAAATAATAGGTAGTGAAGGCAGTGAGAAATTGGCACCCTCATACATTGCTGGTGGGCATACAAAAAGATGTGTGCTTTGCAAAAATAATTAGATGGTTGTTCAGTAAATACAAAATTATCACTGGGCATGGTGGTACCTGCCTGTAATCCCAGCACTTGGGAGGCTGAGGAAGGAGAATCGTTGCAAGTTCAAGACCAGTCTGGGCTACAAAATGAGCTCAAGTCCAGCCTGAACTGCATAGCGAGACCCTGTTTCAAAAAAGACAAAAAAAAATTATCATATGACTCAGGAGTTCTACATGGTAAAAATAACCCAAAGGTCCATCAACTGGTAAATAAACAAACATAATATACCACTGAATATTATGCAGTTACAAAGTGAATGGTCTAGAGAAACATGCTCCAACAAGGATAAGCCTTAAAAACATTGTCCTAAAGAAAAGAAGCTAGACACAAAAAAACCACAGATTACTTGATTTCATTTTCAGGAAATACCCAGAATTAAGAAGTATCCACTAAAGTAAAAGGGCAAGTGAGAGGGTCTTAGGTAATGTCTTGTCCTGGTTTCTTTCTCTATAACGTCACACAGCTGGAGTAGTTTCTCCAAAGGGTCTCTTCCGAGACTCACTTCTGTGGTCACTTTGAAAGTCAGCACCGTGGCCATGAACACTAGCCTCATCTTCTTTCTTTAGTAGGGTAAGGTTGCCTCACTCAGGAACTTCGTTTCATGCTCTCAGCCTCACAGTGTGGGCTTTTCTCATGTGATCTCTCTTTTCCTTGAGTGGGTGTTTCAAGATCAATACGCAGATGGATGACAGAATAGACAGATGATAGGTAGAGAGATGATAGGATAGACAGAATGGGTGGGATTGGTAGGATGAATGGATAGGAAAGATTGAACAGATAGAATAGTAAGATACATAGGAAGGATACATGAGAGAAAGAAGGAGTACACATCTAGGTTCTAACTACTATATCAATATCCACGGCTCTTGGGGACTTCAGGTCTTATCTAAGAAACCTGCCTTCTTTTCTCAATACTTCTTGGTAATCTCTAACTGACTGAGAGTAGGACTATAAGAATGACTTGAACCATGGGAAGACACCATGGTCTGATGTATGCACTGACCCCATGGGGGTGCACACGGGAGACTGATGGGGCAGTGCATGGTCACTGTGCTCAGAAAGCCCATTTTTACCAATTCTGGTTTCTTGAGTTGCTCCCCAAAGGCTGCAGATCTTTTAAACTGACTAATACCTAAGTTGGTATACAACTAGATCTGGATTTAAGCAAAGGTGACTGTTTGCCTCTGTACCACCCCAGCTTATCTGAAGCTCAAGTAAAAGCTTAATCTTTGGTCAGACGCAGAATGTTCGCTCTCACTGCCTCCCAGGAGAACAGCCTGGGCTGTGCTCCTGATGCTGCTGAGAACGGGCCGGCTGCCTCCTCGCTGGCTTCTAATTCGCAAAGCCTTGCAGACATTCTCCAAACCCCACGATGACAGAGCCTGGTTCCGAACCGTTAACACGAGACAGCTTTACAAAGTCACAAGCACGGGATGGAAAAGAACCAGTCAAGCTCTCTCTTGGCTCTGTGGGTACAACAGAGTCCCCTCGGAGGGCAGAGAAGCACATGAGAAAGATTCACAGAGGATCCAGGGCATTCCAGACCACCTGAAGCCACAAGAGTAATGCAACCAAATCCTTATGCAACACTGTCAGGAGAGGCAGGAAAGGCACCCAAGCTCCCAAGACAGCCTGCGCTCCAGCGCTGGCCCAGCTGCCGGGCCATCAGTGTCCTCCTGCATTGTTTAGTGATGAGTGCGCACAGCTCTCGGGGCTTTTCATCGGCTCCTAAATCCGCCACTGCTCAAGCATGAAATATCTTTGGATTCCATTAAAAAAAATAAATGTGCTAACAAGCTGTTAAACCACATTTTACAACAAACGCATCAAACTGATGACTTAGCCTCAAAAATATGAACTAACCGAAATAATAAAAGCTTTGTAGAACTTGGATAAATGAAGTGATTACCTCACAGTGAGGGAAATCTGGGAGGCACATCGCTATGTAATCAAAAAAATAAGTTCCCAGTCCTCAGAGGAGCTTTCAGAATGCTTTGCCTTTGCCTCCCGACAATCCTGAGCCCAAAGGCTTTGGACGGGGAGAAAAACAACACAGGTACAAAAAAAGAAGCAGGCGGGGGTAGGAGAAAGAAAGAAATTCAGTCAGTTCTTTGATTAACAAGACTGCTTGCTGAACTTAAGTACAAACAGCTGCCTAGACTCCAACAGCCAAGCCTAAACCTAAACACTCCACTGTTTACATAACCCAAACTTCATCAAGCGACCATATAATCCTCCAATTTAAAGTATCCCTAAGAGTTTCAGAGTGATGTTGGTTTTCTCACAAGCCAGTCCGTCAACAAGCCATTTGAAAATGCCAGCGATTACAGCACCTTCAAGTCCTAGATGATAAACTGCCAGGTCATGTAGCAGGGATGTTTAGGGGAAAATAGTTACACGATTCATGGTCATAAAAAGATATCTTGTTATTCTTCTGTTGGTATAGTACATAGTATTTGCTAATTAAATCCAGGATCAAAGATGTAGTTCTAGGTAAGTTAGGTATGGTGAGATTGACTGTTACAGCAATACTGTTACTAATAAGGACATATATTTATTTGTTAGAAACTTAACAACTACAGATTTAAATATACCTTAAGAGATGGGCTCCTAGATGATGGATAAAGGCAAATTTCATGAGCAAGAGGATTACAAAAGGAAATTTTCCATGATGGATGACAAGAAAAGAAAAATGCTCATGAACATTAATAGAGGCTAAAAAAAATCAAGTGCCAGCAGAGACCGTAATGAGAGAAAGCTGGGCCAGTGCCATGGAATCAATATGGCACCATGGACCATGTGCACCTAGCATTTGTGGATCCTGTCTAGAGGTTATACCCACCTGAGTCCAGCCCATTTTAAAAACATAACTCCTGTATGGACACATGCCATATAATTCATATGTTTAAAGCACACAATTCAGTTATTTTTAGTATAGTCACAGATTTATGTAACCATTACCACAATCACTTCTAGAACATTCTTGCCCCCCTCCAAACCTCATATTCATTAGTGGCCACTCTCCATTTCCTTCCAGTTTCTCTAGCCCTGGGAACTACGGAACTTCCATCTGTATTGATTTTGCCTATTCTGAACACTTCATATAAACAGGATCACATAATATGTGTTGTTTTGTAACACATATTACATGATTATTTGATACAACTGGTTTCTTCCACCTGTTGTATCAGGTTTTCAGGGACTCCAACTGATTTCTGCCACAAATGTGAGTCACAATGACTAGATCTTCCAAATGTGAATAAAAGTTAGAAATAAATATTTTTATATGAATTTCCCCAACATTTAAATATTGACTACTAAGTCAGTTTGGATACAAACTGTACTGGATTCTCCACTTAAGAGGTCAACAGTTATGTTTACATGCTGGGTTCATACATGAGCTACCATTTTGTTTTTGCTGAAGTTCATAAAGGAAAAAGAGTGGGGCAAGATTAAAGGAAGCAGAAAAGGGTCAGACAAGCCTAGGCAAAGAGAGACAACAGAAGTTCTGGAGGAAAGGCAGGAAATTCCGCTTAGAAAGGAATCCAAATCTAAATTTGGTAAGTGGCCCATGAAAAGCTCAAAAGGCTTTTCAGTTTTTCATTACCTCAGTCTTAATCTGACTCTGCCTTTGGAAGAGAGCATCTGGCCATCAGAGGTAGAGCTCACTTTGTTGTGCAAACACATCCCGAAAGAGCTAACTCAGAAAGAATGAGAGAATCTAGCGTCTTTAACAGGACAGACAGCTCATATGTTAGGCAGCTTTTCATAACTGTGACCAATAGTGGAGATAAACAACTCAAAGGAGGAAAGATTTATTTTGGCCGATTGTTTCAGAGGTTTCCGTCCATGGTTGGTCGGCTCCATTGCTTTAGGCCAGTGGTGAGGAGAAAACCTCATGGGAGAAGAATATGACAGAAGAAAGCTTCTCATCTCACGGAGACCAAGAAGCAGAGATGGTGAGAGAATCAGAAGGAAGGAAAGGGATGGGGACAAGATACAACATTACTTCCAAAGGCACATCCCCAGTGGCCTACTTCCTCCAACCAGGCCCTACTTCCTAATAGTCGTTCTGTAATGAAGTCCTCAGTGGATTAATGTCTTCCTACCAGTTTGAACCACTAATGGCACAAGCATAACTATCTCATCAGACAGCTTGCACCACTTGGTGGAACAGTGATGGGTGAACCACTGATGGTTAAGAGCCACCTAGGAGCAAGACATACGAATTACAGACCTGTCATGGATGTGTTAACACATTGATTACTTTAGTGCCCACATGATCCAGTCCCCTCTCTATGCCCTAACTGAACATGGATTCACTGGCACTCAAGACTTCAATACATGAGTCTTTGAGGACACTTCATATTTAATGTATAAGAATTCATTAAGGTGTTAAGCAGCTCATTTGTCTCCTCTCTCTCTCTCTCTCTGTCTCTGTCTCTGTCTCTCTCTCTCTCTCTCTCTCTCTCACTAAATGTATAATGTGCATAACACGTACACATCCCAAGCTGGTCAGTCCCCTTTGTGCTCTCCCGCCTCAGGGATGTTAAGATTTATATAGCAGCTGAGAAAGGTCTGACAGATCAGCTTTCTAATTGCCCCCGTCAAACTTAAACCTTTGAGGCAATAATGCTAGATGTTAAATACACAGAGAAAAAGAGATAAGAAAGTGCCTCAAATAAAGGAAAGGCTGAAGGAATAGGATAAGTGGGGTTACTTGGTGGGTCTACCATACCACTCGTCCAACCTCCGCACGGAAAACCTCTTCGGAGCAGCTGCTCATCTAGGAAGGCGGAAGCTGGGTATCATAGATACCACTGTGGGTCACGAATCCTGTGCTGAAATTTATCACAGAAGTTGCAAAAGTGATTTTCAAATCCCCAGAGGGCTTCACCAGGTGAGGACACTAGCAGAATCTTCATGGCCTGCAGTGGAGGTGACTCTTGGCTCTATTTCTGACTTCACGGACAATTTCTACGAAGCATGTTGGATTTCATGGGTGCCTGTTTGTAAGAACAGGAATTCTGTATCCCAGCTGTCCAAATTCAGTCCACCTTTAAGCTTGAGTGCGTCATAGAACAAGCTTATGGGAGCAGACAACAGTGAGCAGAACCATGTTCAGAGACCTGTCACCTTCTCTCTGATCACAAGTCTGTCACTGACAGAATAATAATCTTGAGCAGGAGGTTATTTTCTAATTTTTTTATACATTTGAAACTGTGGCAATAAATGGGCCCCTTTTAAAATACACATATATATTTGTTTTGTTTTGTTTTGTTTTGTTTTATGTATATATTTGTATAATAGCAAAAAATGAAAGCAAACTCTACTGATTAATAAATAAAACAATAATACATATATATGATAAACTGATACATAACCAATAATATCATTTTCCAGATGAGTATATGAGGACATAAAAATGTTCATGATTTAAGTTAGGATATAAAGCCCTATACATCAGATTGCTGGGCAAAATGGAGGAGTACTCGGCTACTCGGTTTCTCCAGAACAAATTGCCAAGAGTCTGGAAAACAGCAGCCCAGAGAGAATCCAAAGGAAGTGCGGGGCACGTGGGAATCATGAGGGAACCCACAGTGGAGAAGAAGAAATCAAGGATTCACTGCCACAGAAGAAACAGCTCACCTCGCTGCAGGGGACCCGAGACCACGTGGTGGCAAAAGCAGCTCTGCTCCTCACTGAGAGACTGAGACCTGAACCGGACCAGGAGAGTCTTGTGCAGTCAGAGGCGTGAAAACAGGAGACACTGTTTCCTGAGTGCCCCCTCCACCCCATCAGCTGTTAGTGAGAGAACTAAGAAGGCACCCTGCACAGTTATGCGGGAGCAGCGGCGGGCGGGATTGCTGCTTTATTCCAATGTGCTCAGGGCCTGCAGAGCAGCTCCAGCTCACTTCACTGCCAGTGTCCCTGAGTGGAAAGAGGGAAGGTTCATCCAGTCACAGCAGACAGCCAGCATTTGGACAGGGGACAAAGCCAGGGGACAAAGCCAGTATTAGCCCTAGCTGCAGTGGACTGGAAGCAGCCTCCTGCTGTGCGGCTGGAGGCACAGACAGGCAAGTGGCCTTGGCTGGCAGCAAGACAGGGGCACTACCACAACCCTATGGCCACTGTGTGAGAGGAGGCAGTGGAGTGGCCCAGAGCTGCCCAAACCCACCAGTAATCTTCTGCAGACTTGGTGGGGTTACTCACTGCAGATCCGGGCTCTGACTGGGGACTAACACAGAACGGGGGGCACCAATGGAATTTTTGGTGGGACGGAAGGGTGCTTGTTTAGACTTTGACTTACTGTTTGGTTTGTTTTCTCTATCCTGCCTCTCTCTTTCCTCAACAGTCTTTCTGGATTTTCTGATATTCACATATGAGTGAAAATTGTCTATAGTCTTTCTGGTTTACTTCTATATTCTCTTGCTCTCTCCATTCTTTCCCTCCTGTTCTCTTCAGATTCCCACAGTTCCAGTGATCATCCTTTAGGCTTCATCCTTACTTCTGCTATATTTCTGTTCAATTATTGCCCTTATCTTATCTCTCCTAAGTTCCACAGAATAAAATCCCTCTACCAAGGGGAAACTCACTGTATACCAGTTCCTGGTTTGTGTTGGATGTTGTTATGTAACTATAGATTTTGCTTCCGCAGTTGAGATTCCAAATTAGCAGTTATCACAGATTGTCACTTTCTAGGCTATGTTCCATGATATTGTTATTGTTAATTGTACTCTATTAGCAGGATAACGTACTTGTTTTAATCAGTTGTTCATTCTTGTATGAAAATACTGTGATGATCTAATTTCATAATATCCCCATAGAAGAGTCTCAAAGGCTGGGGTGCTGAGCCAAACAGCAACTCCTCATTCCCAATAAAGTGGAAAGACAGGACCTTAGAACAGACACAAAACCTACCAACTAGTGACATCTAGAAGACATCTCAGAGAAATAGACATTTTCTAGAGAATCCTCAATACTAGTGATAAAGCTGACTAACATAAGAAAAATACAGACAATCACACAGAAAAAAATTGAAATTTAAAAAAATACAAAATAACTAAACACAGAAGCTACATGTGATTCCAGGCTTTCAGCCCACCCAGGGTAAATCCAAAGGACAATGACATAGAGGAAATCAGAAGTCATTCACCTGGCACTTCTGGAATGACAGTTGCAGAAATAAAAAATATATATACATGAGGTTACAGAGGAAGGAAGAACTGAAATAATTTCATGGGTTAAAAAATGATAACAGCCATAATGAAGGACTTGCTCAGCAAATCTAGAGTGGACAGAGATTTAAAAGAAATAGAGGAGCATAGAAAAATGATGGAAACTATGATGGTCCAACATAGAAAAGAAATGGAACCTATAAAACATATTCAAACAAATATCCAGGAAATTTAAAACTTCCATTGCAAGTTTGCATAACCTCATGAAAGTAAATGAACACAGAATATCAGACCTAGACGCCAGGATTGCAGTTAGTGATCACAAAAAGAAAAATCTGTTAAAAATAGCCAGGGACTATGTAAAAACAATCCAATAACTGCAAGACGATGCAAAGAAGAATAACATAAATTTGATTTCAGCCAAGGAAAAACCAGGAGTCAGCACAAATGACATAAAAAAAAATGTTCACAGAAGTAATAACAGAAAACTTCCCAAGCATGGAAAAAGAATTTATTTACCAACAGAAAAGTGAAGCATTCAAAACTTCAGTTAGTCATGACCAAAATAAATGTACACCAATACATGTAATAATCAAGATTCCAGAAATTAGAACAAGAGCAGAATATTAAAACCTGTTAGAGAAAAGTAACAAATCACCTATGAAGGAGGGCTCATCTGAATCACTGTAAACATCTTAACACAAACCTTTAAGTCAAGGAGAAATTGGAGCAAAGTATTTCAAGTCCTAAAAAAAAAGAAACTTCAAACCCAGATTTATGTATCCTGTAAAGTTATCTTTCAGGATTAATGGGGAAATAAAATACTTTCATGACAAAGAACAACTAAATTAATTCATAACAACCAAGCTAATTCTACAAAGGGTTTTGAAAGAAATAATAAAGACCACAATTCCAAGAGTATAAGTAGAAAGAAGCCACCAGGCAAGACAAGCAATTAATCAGGAGAAAAAGCTAAGGAATCATCAGCAGAAAAATAATATGACAATGACAAGGCAATGCATATCAAATATAACCATCAGTGTAAATGATCTGCATTCACCAATCCAAAGAAACAAACTTGTAGAATGGATCAAGAAACAAGATCCAATAATCTGCTGCATTCAAGAAACATATTTAACTCAAAAAGAAATTTCTACACTGAAGGTCAAAGCATGGAGAACAATACTCCATGAGTCAGGAACCCAAAAACAATTAGGCATAGCTATTACATTTGCAGACAGAACTTCAAGTGAAGACTGAACAAAAGAGATAAAGAAAGTCACTATACACTTGTTAAGGGAAAAATCCAAGATGAACAGATAACAGTAATGAATGTATTCACACTAAATATAGGTGCACACAACTATATAAAACAAATATTAATGGACATGAAAATTCAAATAAGCACTAACATAATCATAATGGGGTACTTTAATACCCCACTGCCTTATAAATAGTATCAATTAGACAAAAATGAATAAAGAAATATCAGAACTGAACCAAACCTGTGAAAAATGGACTTAATAAATGTCTGCAGCGTGCTCCATTCCACAACACTAAACTACACATTCTTCTCAGTGGTGCATGGAGCAGTTCTCCAAAATAGACCACATTTAGCCCATAGAATATGCTTAAGTAAATGCAAAATAATTAAAATAATCCCATGAATATGTTATGGTTTATGTCTAGATGTGTCTTCAAATCCTCATGTACTTTTAGATGGGGCTTGCAGAGGCAACTAAATCTGCAGTTTGTGATCACTTCATGGTCCAGTGAGAACTACAGGGCAATATCCTTAATGAACATTGATGTAAAAAATTCTCAATAAGATACTGGCAAATAGCTAATTATCAAGAAGATTATACAACATGACCAAGTAGGATTCATCCCAGGGATACAGGGATGGTCCAACATATGCAAATCAATAGATGTCATACACCATATAAACACAGCCAAGGGAAAAAACCCATATGATCATTGCAATAGATGCAGAAAAAGCTTTCAACAGAGTCCAGAACCCATTTGTGACAAAAATCCTACAGAAAATTGGTATACATCATTTTATATCAATATAATAAATGCCATCTATGAGAAATCAACAGCCAACATCTACTGAATGGTCAAAAGCTAAAAGCTTCTACTCTAAAATCAGGAACAAGACAAGGATGTCTATCATCACCACTCCTATTAAATATAGTTCTGTCAACATAAGCCAGAGCAATTAGATGAGAGAAAGAAATAAAAAGAGTAAAGATTGAAAAGGAAGAAGTTAATGCACCATTATTTGCAGATGACATGATTCTCTACAGAGAAGATGTCAAAAATGCTGCCAAAGGACTTTTAGATTTAATAACCAGATTCAATTGTGTAGATAGAGTCCAGGAATATAGCTCAGTGGCATAAGTCCCTGCTTGGTGAGAGCAAGGTCCTGAGTTCAATTCCCAGCACCAAAAAAAAAAAAAAAAAAAAGCAGAAATTAAGGAAACTGTACCTTCCATAATAACATACAAAACATGAAATACTTAGAGGGCCAGGGATTTAGCTCAGTGGTTTAAGCACTTGCCTGGTAAGCGCAAGCTTGTGAGTTCAATCTCTGGTTAAAAAAATGAAATATTTAGAAATCAATCTAATGAAAGAAGTAAAAGATGTGTACTTTGAAAATTATAATACTCTGAAAAAGGAGATTGAAAAGGATATTTAAAAAATGGGAAGATGAGGGCACTGGAAAACCAAGCAACCAGCTCACCACCCTGGTAAGTGGCTGTGGCCTGGTAAGCCGCAGCTGCCCCAGGGCAAGAATCAGCAGCGTCTCCTGAGAGCCGGGCCATGTTGGAACTTAGGGTGCTGGGAAATCAAGCAACCAGCTCACCGCCCTGGTAAGTGGCTCTGAGCCTACCGGCATAATGGCTGAGTATCAAACATTCTCCACCTTCCCTGTTAGCAAGTGGGAGCCAGAGGTCTGAGCATCTCTTGGGAGGTTGACCATATGTAATATAGCAAAAAAGGGGGATTTCCTTCTACCATCTCTTTCAAGGCAAATATTTTTATCAACATTTTGCTTTGTCCTGATTAATGGTATTGCTTTAGTCAATATTCTGTTTTGATAAGTTCTATAATGTTCTGTATTTCCTTTGATTTTGCTATACCTGATTGAAAGAACAACTATTGTGAAGATAATGAGATATACAATGGTACCTATTACTGTTATCCCGGTAGCTTGCTGTGAAGTTCTGTACCAGTCTCACTAGACTGTCTCAATTGGCTTTGTTCCATTGTATTTTACTACCTTCAAAATAATAAAGAAATTTTTTAAAAAATGAGAAGATGTCCCTTATGCTTGGGTAGGAAAAAAATGGCCATATTCCAAAAACTATTATACAGATTTAATCAACCATACAAATGGCAATTCAATCAAAGTGCCATTATCATACATCACAGAACAAGAAAAAACACTCCTAAAATTCATTTGGAACGAGAAGACAGCATGAATAGCACAAACAATTCTAGGCAACAAAGTCAAGGCAGACGATGTCACAATCCCTGACTTGAAAGAATACTACAAAGCTACTGTGATTCAAAACAGCATGGCACTGGAAAATAAAAACAGATGCAGACACAACTCCAGACACACACTTAGCCACCTTATCTTCAACAAAAGGGTCAAACATATTCACTGGAAGAAAGATAGCCTCTTTAATAAGTGGTGCTGGAAAACTGGCCTTTTACATGCCAAAGACTAAAACTAGACCCATGTTTCTCACCATCAAAATCAAAATGGATCAAAGATCTAAATATTAAAACAGAAACACTAAATATGCTGGAAGAGAAAATAGGTAGAACTCTGGAAGACATAGGGGCAGGCAAAGACTTCATGAACAAAACTCTGATGACATGGGTAATAATACAAAGAATGAACAACCATACTTATTTAACTAAAAAGATTTTGTGCGGCAAAAGAAATAACTAATGAAGTGTAAAAACAACTCACAGAGTAGGAAAATATCTTAGTCAGTTATTCTTTAGACAAAAGACTATTTGGGACATATAAACAATTGAAAAAAATCAGACCTCCTAAATTTAAAGACCGAGTCCGTAAATGGACATCTGAAATGAATACATACTTCTCAGTTGAAGAAGTACAAATGCACCATTACTGATTATTTGAGACCTATTACAAATGCTGGCAAGATTGTGGGGAAAAACGAACCCTTCTCCACTGCTGGTGGGAGACTGGTACAACCTCTATGGAATCAGTGTAAATATTCTTCAAAAAGCTGTCACTAGAGGTTTCATTCTACCTAGTTATTACCATTATTGGTATCTTCCTGAAAAAATTAAAAGCATCATACCACAATAATGTATGCTCATGTTTATAGTGGCACAGTTTGTAATAGCTAAATCTTGAAAGAAACCCAAATTCCCATCAACTGAGGAATAGGTAAAAAAAAAGATATTCTTTTTTATACAATAGAGTGCTATTTGGTCATAAATAAGGATAAACGTAAGACCACACTCTTAAGTGAAATAAGTCAGACACACATGAATAAATATTGCACTGTTTCTCTGGTGTGAGAAATTGAAAGTGTAAATAAGAGCCAAAATATATATAATAGATCTTGTGAAATAGGAAGAAATTGTTCAAAAAGAAAGGGAAATGGAGAGTGGGGAGTAAGTAACAAAAAAGAAAAAAATGTGAGAAAAAGAGGATAAAATGGAAAACAAAGCTTTGCAAATAAGGAGAAGAGAGGTTGAAAGGAGGGGAGGTGAATGGAGGAACAAAAGAGGAGCTAAGACATACTATGTACAGGTGCAATTTCCCTATGATGAATGGAACATTAGGTATATCTAAGTTGCACCAATAAACTTAATAAATATTAAAAAACAACCTTACACAAATGGAATCTCAATTTTGTTTAAAACAAATTATGTGTGCCTCTTGGAGAAAAAGACCAGAAAGCAGTTCTTCAGACTATCATTGATAATTTTCATATGAGGAAAGTTGTAATAACAATGTTTATCTTCATACTCATCTATGTTTTTATATTTACCTATACATGATAGATGTTATGATAGATGGGTTTTATTTTTTCAAATTTATCTATATACAGTATACTTATTCATAAATCATGTCTTTATATATGACCTATATACCAAATGTGTATATTTTTCCAACAAATAATATTATCATTTAAAAATTTATAAATAACATTTTAAAAGATTAGAATCACACAGGAATAAAATTAGTAACTATTTTCACTTTCTTTAAAAAAGAAAGCATATAATTTCTAATCTATAAAAACTGTTACGCTGATTTACGCTTTTAGTTGAGAAATGGTGAAAGTCAGTTTGATCCTGCTTTTAAAAATTAATTATAGGGCCAATGATATAACCCAGCAGCATCAACACTTAGCTGGCAAGCTCAAGGTCATGAGTTCAATCCCTGGTACAAACATAAAAAAGAAAAAGAAAAAGTTAACTATAATTTTCCTATTTCATATTTGAAAATTGTCAAACCTATATACATGTTAAAAGAATAGTTATCAAGAAGTATGACCCAGAGACACAACGATGGCAGCTTTGAGGGCATCTTGCAAACCCTAGTAATCTGGTTCTCTGGTTCCGTAGGCTTGGGGACAGAAGATAATGTGATTGACCTCTACAAGGTGCCAAATCAAATGCAGAATTCTCAGTGAAGCTGGGACTCCAAGAGTGTCAGGAGTTTCTACCAACAAAGCTTCAGGGCTCATGGAATCATAGAAAAACACAAAAGCATGAATAGATAACACCAAAACAGAGTCAGCAAGGAACACACACACACACACACACACACACACACACCTGACATCTGACACCTGACACCTAACACCTCACATACACATACATGCAACCTGGCCCATAGGATGAGGATCTTAAAGGTAAACACTTACTATGATATGGTATGTTTAATGAAATATAAGGCTGTGTCAAAATTATGATCTAGGGCAAGTGAATAATTAAAATTGGAAAAAGTTAAAAGATAAAAGTATAATTTCATTAGAAATCAAAGAACACATCTGAATGAATCTAAATAAATTTGCTAAAAAGTTCATCCAGACTCCATCATAGGATCTGGGCATGGTGGTACCTACCTGTAATCCCAGTCCTCTGGGAGGCTGAGAATGGTGAGCCCCATCAGACAACATAGTGATATAGCAAGACCCTGTCTCAAAATTAAAAAATTTAAAAGGGTTGGGGATGTAGCTCAGTGCAAAGGTCCTAAGTTCACCTCCCAGTAGTGCCAGGGTGGGAGGTGTGGGGTATGCATCAGTGAAAGATAAGTGCCCAGAAAGAACCACTAGACCATAGAAATTAAAATCAGATCTGACATGGATTTCATTCAAGCTCCAAAAAGGAAAAGTAGCAAATGGTATTTTTTCCCTAATTTCCCGAGTTTGTTATTAGTTTGTTATTGGTTTGAGTTTGTTATTGGTGTCCAGGAATGCTACTGATTTTTGAGTGCTGACTTTGTATCCTGCTGTACTACCAATTTTGGGTATCAATTCTAGGGCTCTTTTGACAGAATTAGGTGTTTTTATGTAGAACATCATCTCATCAGCAAATATCAATAATTTAAATTTGTCCTTCCTAATCTATATCCTTTTTATTTATTTCTCTTGTCTTTTTGCATTAACTAATATTTCAAGAATTGTATTGAATAAAAGAAGGGATAGCAGACATACTTGTCTTGTTCCGGATTTTACAGAGAAAGCTTTCCAGTTCTATCTATTAGTATGATGTTGGTTTTTTGACTAGATGTCTTTTCTCATGTTGAGTTGAAGACCTTCTATTCCTATTTTATTTAGTGTTTTTATCATGAGTGGATGTTGGATTTTGTCAAATGCTGTTTCTGCATTTATTGAGATGATATGCGATTTTTGTCCCTGCTTCTGCTGATGTGGTATCATTTATTGATTTGCATATGTTGAACTATCCCTGCATTCCTGAGATGAATCCTACTTGGTCACAATGTATGATCTTTTTGATGATTTGCTGCATTCTGTTTGCTAGTTTCTTATTGAGCATATTTGCATTTGTGTTCATTAAACAGATTGGTCTATAGTTTTCTTTTTTCTTTGAGTAATTTTCTTGCTTTGGAATCAGAATAATGCTTGCTTCCAGAAATGACTTTGTGAGTATTGCCTCTCTTTTGATTTCATTAAAGAGTTTGAGGTGTGCTAGAGGCAGATTCTCCAAAGTTCTTTTAGAATTTAGCAGGAAATCCATTGGACCTGGGCTTTTCTTACTTGGTAGTGTTTTTTTTTTTTTTTACTTCTTCAATTTTACTGACTGATGTTTTGTTTATTCAGAATTTTTGTATCTTCTTGGTTCAGGTTTTTTATACACATATGTCTAGGAATTTATCCATTTCCTCTGAATTTTCCTTTTCATTAAAGTACAGGTTCTCAGCGAAGCTATGATAATCTTGTAGATTTCAGCAGAATCTGATGTTATTTTAGTTTTTTCATTTCCAATTGAATGGATCTGTGTCTTTTCTCTCCTTATTTTGGTAAGATTAGCTAAGAGTTTGTAAAAAAAAAAAAAACCTTTTGATCCATTGATTCATTGTATTATTTTTTAGTCTAAATTTCATTAATTTCTTTCAATTACATGTGTTTTTTTCTCATCTTTAAAATTTTCTTCCTCCTTTAGCTTTGGCTTTGAATTGTTCTTTTTCAAGAGCCTTGAGGCAGTAGGTTATCTACTGAGCTCATTCTGTTTTTCTGTTGTAGGAATTCACTGTCACAATGCCCCTCTTAGGACCGCTTTCCCATGGGTTCTGGTATGTCACACTGGCATTATTTGATTGTAAAACTTGTGTAATTTCTTCTTTAATTTCATCTGTGACACATCTGTTTTTCAGGAAGGTATTGTTTAATTTCCCTCCATGTGTTTGCATAGTTTGCATGGTTGTTTGCCATTCATTTTTAGTTTCATTGCTCTATGATCTGAGAATATGTGTGGGACAATTTTAATTCTTTTGCATTTACTTAAACATGCTTTATTGGAGAAAGTCCCATGTGCTGCTGAGAAGAATGTGTATTCTGTTGTTCGGAGGAACACTCCTTAATATCTATCAAGTCTCTTTGTTCAAGGTTTGGTGCAACTCTAACATTTCTTTGTTGATTTTTTGTCTGGCTGGTCTGTCCATTTGTGACAGTGGGGTACTGAGGTCCCACACTGTCATTGGACTGGCATTTGTCTGATTTTCCTTGTCCATTAATATTTGTTTCATGAAGTGGGGTGCACCAGTATTTGGTGCATACATGTTTAAACTGTTAACTCTTCTTGTTGAATTGTTCTCTTAACTCTTCCTGTTGAATTGTTCCCATCTCTCTTAAGTGTTCTCTGTTGATAAGTAGTGACATTTTTTGTCTGTTCTAAGCAGTCTTAGTGTGAACTCCACTTCACTTGAAATTAGGATAGCAACTACTGCTTTTTTCTGGGTTTCCATTGAGAGGAATAGTTTCCCATTCTTTGACTTTTAATCTGTGTGTATTTCTTTGAATTAAATGTGTTACTTGTATGGTGCACATTGCTGGGCTTCTTTCTTGATCCATTTTGCCCATCTGTGTCTTTTGACTTGGGTACTGAAACCATTCACGTTGAGAGTTATTACTGAGAAGTTTTGACTTTTTCCTGTCGTCGCATTAATTTTCTGTTTCTGATTTCCTCATTTTTCCCTTTTTCTTAGTTGTTCCTCTAAACAAGTATATTCAGTATTTTTGACTAACTGACATTGTTGGCTTCCTTATATCTTTCTAGTATATCTTTGAAAGCATTTTGTAATTCTAGTTTGTTGATCATCAATTTCTTGAGATGCTCCTTGCCATCAAAATTCAATATTTCTACATTGATTTTAAAGGGAAGTTTTGCACTATACATAAGTTAGAGTTGGAAGCTGTTATTCTTTAGGGCTTGGAACACTTCACACCATGCCCTCCTGGATTTTATGATTTTCTGTAGAGAAGTCTGTTGTGTTTATATGGGTTTACCATAGTAGTGATTAAGTGCCTTTCTCTAACAGTTTTTTTTTCAAGATTATTTTCCCTGACGTGGACTTCTGGAATTTTGAGTATAATGTCATGTGGAGAGGTTCTCCTTTGATCATGGCTATTTGGGATTCTATATGCCTCACTCATCTATATGTTTATTTCTTTCTCTTTATTTGAGAAGTTTTCTGCCAGTATTTCTGTGGACAAGTTTTTTATGCTACTTTATTGTCTTCTGATTTTTCACTGCTTCCATTTATTTTTAGATTAGTCTTTGTATCATCCAGCAGTTGTTGGAGCAATTCTTTATTTTCTCATCTTTTTAAAGGTGTTTTTGAATAACTGGTCTTTGAAACATCATTTTCTTCTAGTTCTGAAATTTTTCCCTCACATTAGTGTGTCCTGCTGCTCTAACTTTCGATATGATTTTTAATCTCCTGAATTTCTGATTGAAGCTGTTTCATAGACTCTAATTTTTAGGTAAATTGGTAATTCATGTTCTGTATCTTTTTTTTTCTTTTTGCTCATCTAGCCTTCTATTAGTGTCTTCTGACAGTGTTGGAATCATTTGGGTATTACTTCCATTATCTGTTTAGCTGTATCTTTCTAATTTCACTGAGTATTCTTAGAGTTGCCGTGTAGGCTCTTCTGCTATGGTTTTGAGTAATTCAAGTGTGTACCTTACACTACTCTGCCCTTTGATGTCCTTGGATTGGCTGAGATGAGTTATGAGTTCAAGGAGGTGTATTGTTGCCTTTTCTTCCCATGTTTCTATCGTATTTACTGGTTTGTTTTGTTTTATGCTGACATTTTTGGCTGCTTATAGTCTAAAGACTTTCTTGCTACTACAGATGTCTCTTTAGTGCTTTTCATTGATGTACTTAGGACACGAATAGCTATAACCTTTTGGCACAGTCCCAAGGTTCACCCACTTGGTTACTCTTGGAAAAGAGGATGCAGTGTAGTTATCCCAGCAGCCAAGTTTTCTAACATTGTTTATGTCACAAAGGCAATCTGAATGTTGGCTTGCAGAGAAACATCTACAATTATGTGACCTTGTAAGTATAAAGCAAAACAGCTACAATAGTATTACCCAAAACAAATTAGATGTTAACATACCATAAGAACCAGTTATGCATACCCTTAATCTTAGGGAATAAATCATCTATTATGATGTAAACATTAAGGCAATCCAGATACAGACTTACAGAGAATGTGTACTAAATACAAGTATATCTCATAATGGTAGAAAACAATTCAACAGTAATTTTACAGAGTTGACTATGAAAAGATTAACAGAGCACCTTCTGAGCATCGTCCATGCTGGGACTGGGAGGAGCCCAGAAGCCAACTAGCC
Organism: Dolichotis patagonum; assembly: GCA_004027295.1. NCBI lineage: Eukaryota > Metazoa > Chordata > Mammalia > Rodentia > Caviidae > Dolichotis > Dolichotis patagonum. The sequence continues at coordinate 39,683 of PVJX010014211.1, forward strand.
AGCCTTTCTAGTAAGCTTCACAAGCTGTGTGGGGCCCAGGAAGAGAAAAGTCTGATAGTGCCTCTTGTGAGCCTACTGGCACATGGGCTGCGATAACTCCCATCCTCATAAGCAAGTGGCTGAGTTGACAGCAACTGAGGTACAAAAAGCAACTGAATACTTGTATTATTTGCTTGATTTTGCAGGCCTGGGGCCAGTGGTCTGAGCATCTATTGGGAGGATGACAGTATGCAATGTAGCAAATATGTGGGCTTTCCTTCTATCTGTCTTTGAAATCCAATATTGTTTTAACTGTTTTGTTTTTTTCAGGTTGTTTCGCTTTCTTCAATATTCTATTTTGATTGGTTTTATTCTGTTTTGGTTTGATTTTGCTATATCTGATGGAATGGACAACTATTGTGAAGATAACAATATATACTATGGTAGCTATTGTTGTTTTCCTAGTATCCTGCTTTGAAGTTCTGCACCAATTGTGCTGCTTTGTTTTCATTGGCTTTGCTCCATTTTGTTCTGTTGGACTTCATTATTTTTAAAATAAAAAAAATTTTAAAAGATTAACAAAGTTTGATGATTATACAATTAAGGATTTAGGGTTTGAGATAGGGAGGAGGCAAAAGGAAAACTTCAAAACATTAAAATCTATGAGAAGGAGAAAAGAGAAGTGATACAAAGGATCTTACTGCGGAGTAGAAGGATGTCTATAGAATTAGGCAAAGTTAAGACAAAAAACTGGCAAGAAATAGAAGATTAAAAAATAAATATGAGGACACAAAGAAAGAAATTAAAGAGTAAAACAGTAGTAATTAAAGGGAGAAAAATTGAAAAAGAGGAAAGGAAAAAATACTCAAATAAAAGAAGAAGAGATTAGAAGTAAAGCTGAAAGACAAAATATTACTCAGGAGGGGCCAGGCATGGTGGCACAGGCTTCTAATCCAAGCACTTGGGAGGCTGAAGCAGGAGAATCACTGCAAATAAAAGACCATTCTGGGCTACATAGTGAGCTCAAAACTAACCTGCACTACAAAGCCAGATCTTATAAATATAAATATATATATATATTTACATTTATATATGTATGTATATATATATTTACATATATATGAATATACATATATATATGTGTATATATATATATATATATATATATATATATATGAGAAGGAAAAGAAGGGAAAAACAAAAGCAAAACTAAAACACTAAGAACACTATTCATCCTCCACAAAAATGCCGAAAACAACTAAATGATCAAAAAGTCAAAGCAACCAAGCAACAAAACACTAAAACAAAACAAACAACCAAAAAAAACCAAAGTGAAAATAGACACATGGAATGACATTAATCCAAAACTCTTCTGCACAACAAAGAAAACAGTCAACATAGTGAAGAGACGATGATCTCGGCCACAGTCTCATCACTGAGACACAGAATCAGACACCTCAATCCAGCAGAGGTGTATTTTATTCACATAGTTGACCAGCTCTGGGAAGGATGGCATGGCAGAGAGGTCTGGTGGAGCAAAACTGCTCACATCATGGCATCCAGAAGCAGAGAGTGAGGGCAAGAGCCAGGGAGGAAGCTATGTCAGTCCAGGTCCCACCCTAGAGACCCCCATCTCACTAGGTCCCACCTCTAACGGCACCCCAAAGTACCCTGCAATCCAATCACCTACCCTAAGCACCGCCTCTGAGGACAGGAGGCTCTTGGGAGACACTGGATGTAAACCAGAACACATAAGAGACAATATTTGCAAGTCAGATAACTGATAAGGGATTAAGATGTAAACTGTGTAAGAAACTCACACAACTCAATACTAGATAACAATTATATGACTTAAAAATAGGAAAGAACGTGACTAGTCATCTCTCAAAGGAAGACATACAAAAGCCCACAGGTATATGAATTTAGCTGATAATCACTCACTGATCATCAGGAAAGTGTGAATCAAGACCACAATGAGACATCACTTCACTCCAATAAGTTATTATGGAAAAGACAACAAATGATGGTGAGGATGTGGAGAAAGAGAACATTTCATACCCTTAGTGACAATGTAAATTAATGTAGCCATTATAAAAAAAGAGTATGTAAGGGCCTCAAAAAATTAAAAATGGAATCACCATATCATCCAGTAATCCCACTACTGGCTATATACCCAAAAAACATGGAATCAATATGTAAAAGAGACATCTATGCACCAAGGTTGTTTCAGCATTAATTACAATGATCAATATATAAAGCTCACCAAGGGTTCATCAGTGGATATATGGATAAAAAATTTTATGTATATACACAGTGGAATACAACTTAGACTGGAACAAGAAGGAAAAGAAGAAGAGGAAGAATGGCAGAAATTCTGTCATTTTGGAATGTGGATGAACCTGGAGGACATTATACTAAGTGAAATAAGCCACACACAGAAAGATAAATACCACATAATTCTCCCTTACCTATGAAGTCTAAAAACACTGAACACGCAGAAGCAGAGTATAGCATGGATATTGGTTAACGGAGGCTGGAAGTGAAGTGCTGGTCAAAGAGTACAAGCATCCAGTTGCACATAAGGGATGAGTTCAAGAATCCTGTGTATGATGGTAACTGTAGTCGATGACAACATATGGAGTACCCGAAAACTGGTAACAAAGATTTTAAATGTTCTCAATGTGCAAAAATATAAGTATGTGGTATGAGATATTGACCCCACAATGTGTGCATACATTGAAACATTAGGTTGTGCACTGTAAATATACACATTTGTCCATTAAAAATAAGTACAGTTTTGAAAATAAAGAATATAATTACCACATAATCCATCAATCTCACACCCAGATATATAGCCAAAGGAAATAAAATCATTATTCCAAAGAGATATCTGTACAGCTATAGTCACTGTAGCAGTAAATACAGTAACCAAGATATGGAAACAACCTAAATGTTCACCCAGATATGAATAGAAAAAAATGTAGTATATGTGCACAATGGAATACTATTCTGCCTTTTAAAAAGAAGGAAATTCTATGGGTGAACCTAGAGGACATTGTGTAAGTAAACTACCCAGTCACAGAAAGACGAGTACTTTGTGAGCTCACCAATACATGGAACCTAAAAAGAAAGTTGAACTCATCATAACAGAGTAATATGAAAGTTCCAAGGGGGCTGGAGATGGAGGAAAAGGGGAGACATTGCTTAAAGTTACAAATTTTCAGTAACAAGATGAACAAGTTCTAGGGTTCTCAGAAGAGACTTAGAATAGCAAAGGCAATTCTAAGAAGCCTTCACAATACCTGACTTGAAATTATACTACAAAGCTACTGTAATAAAATCAACATGGTACTGGAATAAAAACAGACCTGAAGATCAATGGAATAGATTGGAAGATACAACCACAACCACAAACTCACTCAACCACCTTATCTTTGATAAAGGGGCCAAACATGCTCACTGGAAGAACGACAGTCTCTTTAACAATGGTGCTGGAAAAATTGGCTATCCATATGCAGAAGATTAAAACTAGACCCATGCCTACCACCATGTACTAAACTAAAATCTAAATAGATCAATGATCTAAATATTAAAACAGAAGCACTAAATCTGTTGGAAAACAAAGTAGGTAAAAATCTCAAAGCTATAGGCATAGGAAGAGAATTCATGAAAAAAATCAAACCACACAGGAAATACTTCCCAGAATCAATAACTGGGACCACATCTTATTAAAGTTTCTGCATGTTGAAAAAGATTTCCAGCAGAGTGAAAAGAAAACCCACAAGTTGGGGAAAAAATCTTAATGGACTGTCCCTCAGACAAAGGACTTCTGTCTAGAACATATAAAGAATTTTTAAAAATCAGACCCTTGAAATTCAAAGACCCAATCCATAAATGGGCATCTGAAATTAATATACAGTTCTCAGATGAAGAAATACGAATGGCAAATAAATACATGAAAAAGTGTTCATCATCATTAGTCATGAGAGAAATGCAAATTAAAACCACATTGAGATTCCATCTCACCCCAGAAAGATTGGCCAGGATAAAAAAAACCTACCAACAACAAATGCTGGAGAGGCTGTGGGGAAAAAAGGAACTCTTCTGCACTGTTGGTGGGAGTATAGACTGATATAACCACTGTGCAGGTCGGTCTGGAGATTCCTCAGAAAGCTGGGTTTGGGAGTCCCATTTGACCCAGCTACTCTACTTCTAGGCATATTCCCAGAAGAACTGAAAACATCATACCAAAATGATATATGTGAACCCATGTTTATAGCAGCGCAATTTGTAAAAGCCAGATCTTGGAAACAACCTAAGTGCCCATCAACTGAGGAATGGATAAAAAAGTTGTGGTATTTTTATACAATGGAGTACTACTTAGCTATAAAGAATGATCACATTGAGATATTTATAAATAAATGGACACAACTTGAGACCATACTCATAAGCAAAATAAACCAAACTCACATGTGTAAATACTGTATAGTCTCCCTAGTATGAGAGTTGGTAAGAGTATATAAGATTTTATGGTAAGCATGATTTCCCATTTCATTGCTTTGAAGTCTTTCAAAGTTTTCATTCATCAGTTGGAATGGTTTTATTCTATTTTGTTTGACTTTATTATGCGTGATGCTATGAACAGCGGTTTTGAAGAAAACAAAACATTATGGCAGCCATTGCTGATTTAATATCGTCTTGCTTAGAAGTCCTACTCTGCTATTACCATAGGTTCTATCATGTTGTGTCTTACTGGGATTTTAATATATATGATAGTATAAACAAATTTTTTTATTGAAAATGAGATATTATAGTAGCCATTGATCATTCTCTGTTATTCGTTTCAGAATATCCTATAATTCTTTCATTCTTTTGAATGGTTTTATATTATTTTGTTATGTTTGATATTATTGTATTTGAAACTATGCTCAACTATAGCAGAGAAAGAGATATTTTGATAGCTACTGTTAGTGTCCGGTTGTCTTATTGTAAAGTGCTGTGTTGCTTATGTTGTTCTATTCTGACCTGCTTTGTTCTGCCCTCTTTTGTTTTATTCTCTTTTAAAAAAAAGTTCTAGGGCTCTACAGCATGGTGACTGTGGTTAATAGTAAGGCATACTTGAAATCTGCTGAGGGAATAGATCTCGAGTATCTTCACCGTCCCACCCCCCCCAAAATGGTAACGAGGTGACGTGATAATATGTTAGCTAACGTGATTCTATGAATTTCACAATGTATATGTATAGTGAAATGTCACTTGGTACACTAAATATGCACAATTTTTGTCTAATCCTACCTCAGTAAAACTAATAATGAAGTGGGAGAATTTCAACACAATCACCCAAGATCACTGAACATGCGGTGTGTTGCTTATGTTTATATGTTTTCTGGAAATATTACACACTGAATGTTACAGAGAACAAAACATTTATGGGGAAGAACACATTTGACATAATAATGTGGAGAAAATGTCAATTCCCCAGCCATCCTGTGAAGTGTTTCCCACCGTGAAACCTCACTCTATTAGAAGACTAAGTTCTAGTAATGGGAAAAGTGACTCAATTAAAGCAGAAACATTAAACAGAAGAAAATAAATCTGGGATCAATAGGTTGAGGTTTTTCTTACACTGTTTCAAAGATCCCTAGTAATTACCAAATGTTTCAGTAGCAACAGAGGCTAGAAAACAAAGGGTAGATGTGTACTTTTCTCTCAAAATACTCTGAATGATTATGACTCAGGAAAGAGTCATACTGCAGTCTTGAAGAAATCAGTGC
>PVJX010014212.1:0-45459 GCA_004027295.1 Dolichotis patagonum
ATGAGAAAGTTAAGCACTATAGACTGTGTTGTGGGAGAAAATAGTCCTGTATATATCTGACACTCATAACCAATTGTGACATAGCTTTCCCTCTGACCTTATATTATGGTTTGTGTTTGGGTATCCCCCTCAAATGTTCATGTAGTCATGGAGGGCATTCCTTTCAAATATTGCTAATACTGCTTAATCTAGAGTCTGTAACTGATTCACTGTCTTGTGTTTGGATTGGTGATGTCAGTGCTACACCCACCCTGGGATGGTTAGCTGGCATACAGTATAAGGGAGGGAAAGCACCTTGCTTCTCCCTTTCGCTCTTTTGCTCTTGTTGCTTTTAGTATCTGCCATAGCTGCCATGAATTGTTGCCCCTGAGCCACAACACCCTGCCTTTGAGCCAGCTGAGTATGAACTGAAACTTTCAGAAACTGTGAGATAAATAAACCTTTCCTTCTTTCATTTTGGGTATTAGATATTTTGTCCCAGCAATGAGAGAAATGTAACCAAGATACATTCTCACAAAACAAATTACATTATTTTCCTACCTTTGTCTTCCTTGTCAAAAGAGAAGATTACTGTAGTTTGATATAAGATGGCGGGGAACAAATAATTTTATGATCACTCCACCTGATTGTTCCCTCTGGATTTTGGTAGGGAAATCAATGTCGTTTGTTTTTTAGAAATGATTCTGGAAATTAAAAATGTCTTGGATTCTAGGTGGAGGCAGGAATTATGACTTTAAACATTATGCACATTCTTAGCATCTTGTTTGTCATAGGCTTTATGTGCCTATCTGTGAAACCTTCCTCCTTCTTAATGTTCTCAATATTTTCTAGTGATTTAAAAAAAGAGTGGAGCAGAGTGAATGGGAATTTGTCTTCTGGAATCAGACTTCCTGAATTTGAATCTCAGCCTCCTCACTTACTAACTGTATGATTTTTTGAAAATTTAGCTCTCTATGCCACACCTCATTTTTCCCATTTGTAAAACAGCGATGATAATAGCACCTACCATAAGACTGTTGTGAAAATCAAATTTTTTACCCATATAAAATGCCTACAAGAATGCCTTGTATGTACTGTTTTTTCAACAGAATTCTCTTTTTTATTCTTTAATCCAAAGAAATATAGCTTTACTTCACTGTCTTAAATAACACAAACACACACAATTATTTAGCCTTTTACCAGCTGGCTCATCCAGCTGGGTGTAAACTACTATGTATGGCAAAAATACATATTATACCAAGAATTGTATCCAATATGAGTTCACAGCTCTTAGCAATTCTCCAACATGCATAGACTCAAGTGATAGGTCCTAAAGGACACTGGCCATTTCTTAGAAGTCAGCCTCCACCTGCCTGCTTTTATTCAGGCATAATGTATATAGAATAAGTTCACCCTTCTAGTATATATAAGTTCACATAGTGACCACTGCCACATAAAAATGCAAAACATCTCCATCAGTTCCCAAATTATCTCATGCTCCTTTGTAGCCATCATCCCCCCTCACTTTTGCCCCTCTGTACTCTGGAAAATACTGATCTATTGTTTGTTCTTCTACTTTTGCCCTTTTAAGAATACCTTATAAATGAAATCACACCACAACCTTTAAAACTGGGCTTTTTTTCTCTTACAATCATGGATCTGAAGATTTTTGTTTTTACAGTGCTGGACGTTAAACTCAGGGCTTCACATGTGCTAGGCATGTGCTCTTTCACTGATCGTCAACATTAGCCCACTATAATACATTTGAGATTTATGATGAATAGTATTCCATTGTATGAATGTGCACTGTTTTAGCAAATTGAAGTCCTTCTTAAAGACATGATGGGCCTTGTTTTCTGTATCAAGACTATATAATTCTAAAACAGATAAAGATCATATAAAAAGTCTCAAAAATAGGAGAGATACATGTTGTTATCTGACACGATGTAGAATCCTTTGGGCTCAGGTCCTTGAAACCTATGAAATCATTGCTTGGTATAGCTTTGGTGTTCTATGATTCTGGTGAGGAAGGAAAGACCAAGGAATATTAGAAAAGTAATCTTGGACACAAGACCTATCTGGGAGATTGTTACATAGTAGTGAAAAACACATTCAGTAAGGCATGAAAAGTAGATAAGCACATTTTACAGGTACACAAGCGGTAGATTTCTGTTTCCTATTATTCTCACAAAGGGCATCACGAGGTTATACGGGATGTGTGAAACAGAAAATTTCTCATTATTTGAATAGGTATTTTGCAAGCATATACCAATTATCATGCACTATGAACCAAAAGGAGCAAGGGCAAAAGTGAATGAGGCCAAGAGAAGTATCACAGATTTTCTATCACATGTGGAAAATTGAAAAGAAACAAAAATGATCTAAATGTAAAAATGGGACTGTTAGGGAAATAGAAGGGACAGGGATGGGGGTGGAGAGGGCAAGACAGGATAGAAGGGAGAGTAGATATAGCCAAAGCACAATATGTATATGAAATGTCACAATGAAATCCAATTAATTTGTGCAATTAATGTACTTTAATAATTATAATTTTAAAATGAGAGACCATAGTCTGAATTTATAACATCCTGCATGTTTTTTCTACATCTGTCAGTCCATGATTTCTTGAAACTTATGCCTTTTCATTATTGATCTGGGCCCCAATGCTAAAATATCTGGTAATGCTCTTTTAGCTATACCATATTGTCTTCCCAAGGCTTCTCAATTTGATCATAGTTTCTCTTGACAGACTGGTTCAAGCTTAGCAACTTGATTTTTTTGTCAAGAAAAGAGGAATGGATGGATTAAAACTACCCAGGGTCTTTGCACTGAGTTTCATCCCAAGCCCCCCCCAACTTTTTTTAGATGACATCTCCCTAAATTTCCCAGACTGAGCCCAAAGTTGTGGTCCTCCTGCCTCAGTGCCAATGGATGTGCCACCACATCCATTTGTAGAAACATTCTTAATCACTGTTTTCTAGTAATTAACTCCAAGAATTTGAAAATCTGTATCAGTGTGTTTCTAAGAAAGACTCTTTCCATCTGATTTTCAGTTATTACCTATTATTGAAAGCAAGACTGAATATTATCAGTCAGTTGACCTTGTGGTCATAGACTCAGAAAAGGTCAACATTTTCCCCATTAGTCTTCCAGTAATGTCAAAATATTCCTGCTACAGATGATAAGATTAACTATATGAAGAAAAATTGCTTGATAATCTTTGTCTGGATAAAGGATAATTATTCCCATGAGCAAGACTAGATTTTTGAGTATGAAATTTTGATATTTGTCAAATTTCCTGAGATCAGTTTCCATGACCAATAAATATTGGCACACATTTACCAATATGAATTATGGCATATGCAGAAAGGAATATTTCTGATTAAATTCATTTGAAAAATACACTTTATTGGTGCATAAATTTTTACAAAATACTAGATTTCAACAAAGTATTTTCATTCATGCATGTAACATGTTTTCATCATATCCTCCCTTATAGCTCTTTCCCCTTTACTCCCTTCCTCTTATCTAATAGTTGTCATGAAGTGTGGGTCATGTTGTCTGTTTATTCTGTTCATCTGAACTCTATTTGTCATCATTTAGATCCACCAAATTCAAGTACTTAGCTTGGGCAAATAGAGAGAGAATCTTTAATTAAAATACTAAAATAGTAAGGACTAATTGAGAAAAATGAATGTACAGCATTTAATAGTTAACAGTTAACTTTACAGTTCATTTTAACAAAATCATGCATAACCAACTACAAACAATTAGAAATATAGTTTTGATATTTAAATTATGATCCCTTCTTTGCACATTACTCCAAAATGGTTTTGCCATGTTAGTCATAGAGAACAGAAAAATATTGACAAAAATTCTAAATATTCAAATCCTCAGAAAACTGCAGATATCATGGGAGGGAGATTTGATGAGGAGACGCTCTCATCAGTGTGGGACCTCTAATCCCTCCTGATCTAGATTGAAACAAGTGTTTCCCTTTGTCTTTCTGTACACTGAGTGGCCCAGAGTCCCTCACCCCATGATGACAACTGTTAATCTTTAGCTTCAGCAACTTGCGGCAACTTGGCTCATGTGTCAACAGAAAGGCTATGCATGCCTACTGCACCATGCAGGCCATAGTTTCACCATTGCTGGTATACACAGTGGAGGAAAAATTAGTCCAAGAGAAAGGACAATAAGACAGATATATAGTACCTCCAGAGACAAAAGTATGTCTACTCAGTTCTGATTATCCATACACTTGAAGAAAAAAATCTAAAAGGGTTCATTAAAAATGAGAACTAAAACATAAAGCCAAACAAGGGATTACTAGGAGCTTCTTCAAAGAAAAACACAGTAGCGACAGAGACTGAATTTATCTGCTCAACTGAAACAAATAAAATTCTAGACAAAATGTATAAAAGAGCACTTATTAAGTCACTGAATACAAGGCTATGAAGATTGTAATCCTTGAGAAATGGGAAACTAACAGGAGTACCTATACTATTGCTCATTCTATTCTTTGACAGAGTTTCCAAGACACTATATTGAAAACAAACCCAGATGGAATGCATCAAACTCTGAATTCAGGAGCCATTTCTAAGTAGCCTAGGAGAGCAAGACACATGGAGTTAGCAAAACAGTAATGACAGTGCAAGAGTTGCATAAAGACAAAATTGTGAAGATTTACAGAAAGCCAGCTTCAAATATTTAACGAACTATTGATCAGGACATGCATCTGAGAAAATTGTCTTAAGGCTAAGGAAAGAATCACCCAAAAGTATCAGAGTGAACAGGACTTGTTTCTAACACAACACTAATAATTGTGTTGTTCTCTCTTGCTCTACTGGTAGGCTTCATAATTCACAGAGTGTTGAGTAGAGTAATTATAAGAGTCTTGCCTTAGTAGTGGAGAATAATTAGCCCTAGTGTAAATATTGCTAGATACCTGACAACCAGATTATAAAAGCAAGGATCAATTTTTTAATAACTTCATTCTACATTAAGCTCAATAATATTATTTTAAAAATGCAAAACTATGTAACATCTAACAAGAAAAAAATTCATAATTTCAGATAACTTATTAAAGATTACCAAGAAAACAAGGAAGCAAGAAAACACAATTTATACAGAGAATAATAGATTAACCAAGATAGATCCAGTACTGACACAGATATTTGAACTGACAATGACATTAAAATAGTTAATATAGCTCTATTCCATATGTCAAAAAGCTAGAGGAAAGATTGAACATGGTAAATAGAGACATTAAAGATACATTTTAAAGGACCCAAATCAACGTTAAGGAAATGAAAACAATAATATATGATGTGAAAAATACACTAAATAAGATGAAATGACAGATGAAACATCACAGAAGAAATGATTTATACATTTAAGACATAACAATACAAACTATCTGTAAGGAAATAGAATGAAAGAATAAAAAATAAATGAACACATCATCAATGAGCTCTAGGACAATCTCACATACCTAATTTAAATGTAACTTGTTTTCCTAAGGGAAATGATTGTTGAGAAACAAAATAAAATGGATGAATTGCACTACAATTAGACAGTCAGACAAGCCAGACCAAAAAGAGCATAAATATAGTATAATTCCATTTACATAGAAGTCTAGAAAACAGTGCTTATAGTGAAAGAAACATCAATGTTTGAGGATAAGAGTAGGGACTAGGAAACAAGAGGAAAGACTAGCAATAGAATGAGGAAACTCTTGGAGATCATAGACGATAGTTATCTTGATCATGGTGATAGTTACCTGAACGTACAGACATGTCAAAAGTTATCAAATTATTTATTATCACATATTTATAGTGCATTACAGTTGCATTCATTATAAATAGTTGGCTGTACACTTTTGACCTGCAAGTTTTCATGTGCCAATTAAAGTTGTCTAAATAAATAGAATGTTTTAAATGCATTTCAAATTGTTAAAATTCAACCACCAAGATCAAGTGATGTTTTCTTCTTTGGCAAAAAGCTAGAGAAAACTTTCTTGAAGATGAATTTATGAGAAGGGAGGGAGGCAGAAACAGTCTCAAACTCACAATTAGAAACAAAATTTGAGCAGCTTACAAAATTTACACACACACACAGCAACTGAGAATATGAGAAATATGGGAAAGTGAGACAGATAAGTTGAAGAAAGATATGAAGGTAGGAAACAGGAATCTTAGTGTAGAGACTTGTGTATTCACAAGACAACAGTCATGTGTTTGGCTGTAAACTTTGAAGTGATCAAAACAAAAGAAATAAGTTTATTCAAGATGGTCAAAAACTAAAATCTAAAAAGACTTAAGAGTAATACAAGGAAAAGTCTGAAAAGAATGTCTTTCATGTGGTCATAGAAAGTAGAGGTATTTGCTGCCATGAAAAATATTCAAATATCCTCAGCAATGTTGTACAGGAAACAAAATTATTCATTTCATTGAACTTTTCTTCAATGTTCTTCAATCTCAATGGCATAAAGACAAAGTGTGAGTTAATAATGATATGATTTTGAAAATATAAGGCAGGCAAAATCATAAACCAAGTATGAAGTTCTCTGATGATGCAGGTCAATCCAAGGGTAAATTTTAGTTTTTAGACTGGAATAAGGGTTTGAAATGTTCTTGGAGTCCCTTCACTGATTGGATGAGGTTTTTGGTAATATTAATAACGAATAAATTTCTACCTGATTTTGTCTGAAATACACACACACACACACACACACACACCCAATGTTTCTGGTGAAATGAAAATCTGTTTTTTTAAAAGTAAAATATATTTGTCATGGAGGTCCCATTTGACCCAGCTATTCCACTTCTAGGCATATTCCCAGAAGAACTGAAAACATCATACCACAGTGATATATGTGCACCCATGTTTAGAGCAGCACAATTTGTAACAGCCAGATCTTGGAAACAGCCTAAGTGTCCATCAACTGAGGAATGGATAAAAAAAGTTGTGGCATTTTTATACAATGGAGTACTACTCAGCTATAAAGAATGATCACATTGAGATAATTATAAATAAATGGACACAACTTGAGACCATACTCATAAGCGAAACAAACCAGATTCACATGTGTAAATACCATATAGTCTCCCTAGTATGAGAGTTGATAAGAGTATATAAGATTTTATGGTAATCATGGTTCCCCATTTCATAGCTTTGATGCCTTTCAATGTTTTCATTCATCAGTTTGAATGGTTTTATTCGGTTTGTTTGACTTTATTATGTGTGATGGTATGAACAGCTGTTTTGAAGAAAATAAAGCATTATGACAGCTATTGCTGATTTAATATCGTCTTGCTTAGAAGTCCTACCATGCTTCTATTTTTCTATTACCATTGGTTCTATCATGTTGTGTCTTATTGGGATTTTAATATATGTGATAGTATAAACAAAGTTTTTTATTAAAAATGAGATATTATAGTACCTATTGATCATTCTCTGTTATTTGGTTCAGAATGCCCTGTAATTCTTTCATTCTTTGAATGGTTTTATACTATTTTGTTATCTCTGATATTATTGTATTTGAAACTATGCTCAACTATAGCAGAGAAAGAGATTATTATTGTATTTGAAACTATGCTCAACTATAGCAGAGAAAGAGATATTGTGATAGCTACTGTTAATGTCCAGTTGTCTTAATATAAAGTACTGTGTTGTCTATGTTGTTCTGTTCTGATCTACTCGTCTGTTCTGCCCTCTTTTGTTTTATTCTCTTTAAAATTAAAAAAAGTAAAATATAAAGTTTGTGAATCCAAAGAAATAGAAGGATTCAGGTATGTACAGTGGTAGTTAAAAAAACCAGCATGCTGAGAAGGCCCTCAATTTTTTAAAAATTAACTTGGAATCCTCTCTCTCATATATGCCCTCTTTCCTCAGTGCATGATTGGAGCTCAAAGTTCATTACAAAGAACATGCATATAGGAATTTCAGTCTAAAAAATCTTCCAAGTTAGTAATACCAAATGTCAACTATAACATACAGATTAAGAATAGACAGATAAGTGTATTTTTAGCTTTCTGTTATTGTAACAAATACTTGAGATAATCAAGTTATCTCAGGAGAAAATATTTATTCTGCCTCACAATTTTGAACACTTCAGCCCATGATTAATTGACCCATTGTTATAGGATTATGGTAAGGCAGCACATAGTAGGCATAAGTACATGGCAGACTGGTACATTCACTCCATGGCAAAGAAGTTAAAGAGACAGGTAAGAAAGAGCTGGAGTCCTACCATCATCTTTGAGGCGATGTCCCCAGTGACTTCTAACCTCGAATTTTACTCCAACTCTTAGTTTCCAACTCTTCCCAATAACACTAAGCTGAGGACCAAACCTTTCATACATGGGCTTTGGGGGAACATTCCAGATCCAAACTATAGCAAGAGGCAAGCAGGTAGATTGATGGATAATTTGTTGATAGGTACAATGCCTAAATTTAAGCAAGGGAATATTTTAGGAAGCCCATCCAGAAGAATTTATTATTAAACATGTTTCGGTTGTTTTAGTTTTTGGCAGAAAGTATTTGCATATTGTTGTGGTAAGAGCATCTTCCTGGTAGGATTTTCCAACCTAATTCTCCATGCTCTTTTCCTATTATGTTCAAATTTTCTTTATTCTTTCCTGTGAGACTCATGCTGACCTCATCTCAGTTGGTCTCTTCTGCATATGGAGATTTCCTTACCATAGACCTTCATTACCAAATGTAGAAAACTCTCAGAAACCAGTAAATATATTCTTGGAAACCAATAGGTAATTAATTCTAAATAATGGTTTAAAACCTTTTCACATATCCTGGAATTTACTCATTATCTTGGGAATGCTTTAGTTGTTTATTTTGATTGTAGTTTTCTTTTTGGTCTCTTTCCTAAGGACCTCTTGCTGTTTCAGTGCTCAGCTGCAGTAGAGTAATGGAGTGGTGGCAGCAAGATAAACACCTCTGCTTTTATCAGCAATAGTAATTTCCAGTTTGGCCCCAAATCAAAGAGCACATTCTAAAGTTGAGTAGAATACTAAGAAAGCTTTAAGTGCCTCTCCTGTGATATTCCAGACTCTGCATCAATCTGAAGATTATTTCAGTGATACCTGCAACTTTTAGAATTGTGACATTACTAGCTCAAGGCTCTTAATTGAACTATAAAAAATTTTTAAACTCTTCTTTTTTAGTGACTCGCTCAGATCTATGAAAATAATCTTTTTGTGTTTGTGCCTGCGGAAACCTGCTGTTTGGTCATCTCTCTGTGCTTGACGTTTAAGTCTCCCCAGTTTCTTCCACATAAAACACACCTACACAACTAGGTCTCCTGGGCCTCATTTTGGCTATTTTTGACCTGCCTGTCTCCTCCATCTTGTGCTTGACTGAAACACTACTTAAAACCAGAGGTCTCTATTTGCCCTCTCTTATACTATATAGATTTTTCACTCTTACTAGTACAGCACTGCCCATTGGTGTCCAATGCATTCATATTGTGTGTTCTGTCACTTCCGGCATACTATTTTTAAAAGTCCACTGGAAGCTTAATCTCATCCAGAACTTTCCTTGCATCATTCCCAACATTTTCACAACACTCTTGTGCACAGGTATGTGTGGAAACAGGACTAACGATAAGTGGGGTAGATTGGAGCAGTACATTTGTGCTCTATTCACTGTTTTATCTTGGAGAAGTCACTTACTTTGCTTTACCCTCTCTTTGTTCATCAACAAAATGGAGATATTAGTTAAATTCATTTATCCCACATAAGTTCACGGGAAAGAGCTTTTCAAAAGTATGCATTCTTTTCCATATAATTCACAGATTTTCCAAATTGATTCCCTGAAAATGCAGATTTCTTTGTATCAGACTTTCATAATTAATTATAGCTAGTTCTTAGAAGCTGCCCATAATCAGACAGACCAGAGGCATCAATATTAAATGAAAGGTTATTCTAAATACAGATTCTCAGACACTACTCCAGGCTTACCAAATCAACAAGAGTAGGATAGGGTAGGCCCAGTAATCTGGTTCAATAAGCTCTGTAAGTGATTCTGATTTGCTTCAAAATTTGATTGGTTAACTACCTTCTAATAATTCTGTTCATCTGCAGTGGTTTATTTCACTATAAATTCAGTGAGATTAGAAAACTTCCTGAGAGGTGTATGTTCCAAATATTTACCCCCAGAATTCACCAAACTTCCTATTGAAGGATTAATTCAAGGGAAAATTATCGTAAGATGAGTTTGTTTTGCAGCTTGAATATATCAGTCAATCTTTTCATTTTTGCACAGATCATTTAGATTCATGATACTCACAGAAATATAGTTAATTGAACCATTTATTTTTCACAAAATATTGAAAACATGCCAGGCAAGACAGTGCCAAATGGAAAGCTCAGTTGGCAACTCCTATATGCCTCTATCCTCAGACAATTTTCCCAGGACTTGAAATGTCAGAAACTGCAGCTACCTAAGGTGTAATGAGTAAAAGCTCCAAGTAACTTAATGATAGAAATACTGAATGTCACCCAGAGCCTTAAGAATTATGGTGCCCTATGCAGTGATGCATCACACTCAAGAATTGACTGGGATAACATTAACAGCTCTTATATCTACATGCTGATTTTAATTTATGCTATTTTTGAAGCTGGACTCAACAAAATTCAGTTATAAGGCTGTTGTATATATTATGTGGAAATTTTGCAGAGAGTAATTCACAATTGTGGAGTCGAAATCAATGGAAGAGTGCCTTATCACTCAGGTATCACTCTATGCAGAAGTTTCTGATATTTAGTGAAGTCACTAAAAATTACACATAAACAGAACAAAGCAAATCCAATTTGGACTCTTTTAGACCTATTTTAATATACTTCTATGTGCATCAGTACTGAAAGTTTTACTGCTACAACCAGGTTATATAAGAAAAGACATCACTATTTTTGCTTCTTTTTAAGTGAAAAGCCTAATGGATATTTGAATATAGCTTCATTTGTCTTTAGTAAGCAAGAATGTGTTTTTCATATTTTGCACATCTCATCCTAGAGTTCTACCCAACAGTAAGAAAACTATGCTGTTGCAGGATCTTTCTGTCCTAGCACAGACAACATTCTAGGGATTTCTTAGCATGTCTTCTGAAAGTTTGGCATTTAGAAAAATATGTCCCTGAAGGATTCTCAATATGTTTTATTGGAATGTCTATTTGTGGTTTAATTTTTAAAAAGAAGAACACTGGAAAACTAAGAAGCAATATCTTTTTTTCTTGTATGATGGCAAAAAGAGTATGCACTGGACTCATGAGGAGAGTAAATGTAAATTTTTCTATCATTCTGTCAATATTGACTTTTAGAAAGTTGTTTCTTACAGTGTCCTATGAAGTAGCTTTAATAATCAAACCCTGGGTCCCTTGTGGCTACAGTTTCATTTTACTTTTTTAAATATTAATTTCCTTTTCTTAAAACCATGTTGTCTTCTTATTTTCTTTTTTCCATATGCATTTGCCCTTCAAAAAATTTTTCTTATTTTTAAGGTTTTACATTATTATGAGTTGATAATTTACTATTGAAAAACATCAGGGGGCTATATTTTTTCTGAATTATAAAGCTTTTTTTAAATTCTGACTTCTTTGAAATACTTCTTGGACTCTTTATCCTCCAAGTATAACTAACATATCTCAAAATTGCACAATTAAATGGGATAAACCTTCCAGGTAGTTAAAAAACTAAGAGAAGTAATAAGAAAGGAACTCAAAGTAAAAATCCATTCCTCTCCACAGCTGTACTAACCACCATGAAATGTAGCCCTTGAGTAATATAGCATCCACTGACCCAGAGGAATTCCTAGAGAGGTCACAGCTATGATCTGCTAGTAGCAGACACTCAAGCAAAATGGCAGAGTGATTATCTCTTGATAGGACATTTGGGTAGTTTAAAGCAGCATCCACTACATTCAAAATATGCAAAGAGAGTCGTAACTGAATTAGAGAAAATAATTTTAAGTGAAAAATCAATTCAAAGTAGATTCTAATGTGAAATATGAAAAGATGCTTCACTTAATCAAAAGTTCAGAAAATCCAAATTAAAACTGAAAGATGTTTTACTCATCAGATAATATATATTTTTAAACATTGATAGTTGTTATTAAAACATGGCAAAATGGCACCTCAAATGCAGCAGTTATGTATAAGAGCATAATTGATCAGTTGGGCGGTATATAACACAAAAGAAAGCACCAAGTGGCCTCAATTAATTTATACATTTAATAAAAATCCAATAAAATTCTACAAACTGACAAGCTGATTCTAGTATGCATATATAAATGCAAAAGGTTACTAATGTTATCCCTGTGACCCCATCGCTCTGAGGGGCCGAGGCAGGAGGAGTAGAAGTGCAAGTGCAGCTTGGACAACTTAGCAATTTAGTGAGACCCGATCTCAAAATGAAAAATAAGTTGTAAAAAGAATGTGAGGATGTAGCTCAGTGCAAAGGACCCAGGTTCAATCCGCAGCTCCTCAGTATTGAAAATAAAATTACTGAGGCAATTTTGACAAAGAAAAAGAAAACATATTGTCAATATAAGTCACAACGATAAAGAGGTAGGAATTAAGAATGAGTGAGACTGGCATAAAGATAAGCTGATAAACTAGATGAACACAAAGCTCAGAAACAGATCAAACAGATCACCAACCAAGTCATCAAGTCATCGCTCAACTTACTACATGATGCCCATCGCTGAAATACAGTGAGAATGGCTGGCCTTTTAAAGAGACAGTGCTAGGCCAACTAAATAGACTCTTCTGTGAAAAACACAAATCTTGAAAACTATCTTACTCTCTATTTAAAACTATGAGCTCTATGTAAGAGACGCACCTCATAGTTAAAATCAAAACAATAAAATTTCTGAAATAGCACTGTCCTATAGAACTTTCCAAGATGAAACAGAAATATCTTCTTGTGGTTATTAGATACTTGAAACCTGGCTAGTGTGACTAAGTGTCTTAGTCACTGTCTCATCCCTGGGACCCAATACATGACATTGACAATTTACAAGAGGAGTGGTTTATTTTGGTTCATATTTTCAGTCCGTGGTCCACCAACTCCAAGGCACAAACAGCAGAGGGCACAACAGAAGAAAAGCTGTATACATCATGACAGTCAGGTTAAAAAGCAAGATTGGAGGACCCAAGAAGAGAGGTACTGTACATCCTTACGGGTCTCCCCCTCAGTGACTGGCCTCTAACCAGGCCCTATGTCCTAACAGCAAGTCCACTGTAGTGCCAGCATAATCCAGTTGCCTTCCACAAGCCCCACTTCTCAATGCATGAGGTTTTGTGGGAATATTCCAGATGTAAACCATAACACTAAGAAACTAAATTTTTCATTTTGTAATGTTTAATTTCAATTATTTTCAACTGAAATAGTCACATGTGTTTACCATATAAGGCATTAGGTGATTCTAGAAGATGATGCAGAGGATTATCTGTAATGATTATTTAATCTGTAATTTTCACTAGGTTGAATTCCCTTTCTAGTGTGTTTCTGAATAGCGTGGGTGGGGTTATAAGAGAAATTCTCTTGTAAGAACTGGGGAGTGGAAGTGAGGTAGCAGCCATTTTCTAGCATTCTCAGGCCTCTTCCTACTCAGGCAAACACTAATATGACTGCTACAAAAGGATTTGAAGATGTAATTCAATTCCATAATCAGTTGACTTCAAGTTACCTAAAAATTATATTATCTTTGTGGTCCTGATTTAACCAGCTGCGAACCTTTTCAAAGGGGGCTTGCTTAGACCTTCCCAGTGCTGAGACACTCCAAACAGCACCGAGGTTTTTGGTTGCTTTTTCTTTTCTCTTGGGTTTTTCTACCTGTTGCCCTGGAACAATAAACTAAGCTTACCCTGCCCTGACCTTTCCATCCTAACTGCCTGTTTGTGAACAAGCAACAGCTCAAGCCCATGGGGTTCCAACCTGCTCATGATCCCACTTGCCCAACTGCCTGTTCCGCAGATTTGAAGCTTGCAAGTGAAATGCACTAATAGTAAAGGAAATGATTCGGAAATTGTATTTCACTAAAAGTGGCAGCTTCTGTTTATCAAAAACTCCATTGAAATAGTGAAGAAGCAAGGTCCACACATTTAATATATAATCCAGAATTTATTCAAAAATTCCTGCAAATCAACGAAAAACAGGAAACTCATTATTTTTTATGGACAAAATATTTACATTAATTTTTCACAAAAATGGCTATAAAAATAGTCAATAAAAGAGTTTTTACTTTGTTTACTTATTAAGAAAGCTAGAATCACAGTGATTTTGACACCTCCCAGAATGGCTTAAAATTGAAACAAAAACAATAATAGTAAAAACTTTAAAAACTTTACAACATCATGTGTTGACCAAGCTGTGAAGTAACTGGAAGCATAATATTTTACCGATGAAAGCAAAAATTGACACATTTACATGGAAACCAGTGTAGAAGTTTGTGTGTATCTATGTGCACAATTTGTCAATGTTTCTCAGCTAATATTAGTGCTTTATTTGACCTGATAAGAAATTCTGCAAGGTAAAAGTATATTTTCTGTAGATTCTTCTAGACGATTTGTTCTTTTGCAACATAAGCTTTAACATTTAGGGTTATGATACTCATCTAATTGATGTTTATGCATCTATGAGTGAAGAGGAATGAGTCAAGGGTCTTGTTTTTTCCTATACACTCCAGATCCCTTCTACAATTGAGCTGCGTTCACATCTCTTGCTCCTCATTGCTTATACTAGACTTTTATTTTTAAAACGAAGTTGTACAAAAAGATACATTGGATGATCTTATTTTTGGTAACGGAATACAAACACATTGTCTCTTTCAATATGAGAATCTCGAAAGGTACAAAAGTTAACATATCAAAAGTTAAACATTGGTTACCTAGAGCAGAGGCAAAAATTGAAAGGATGGAGGAGCAGGTTGTGAATTACTTTATGCCTTTGTATGATTTCACTTGTTATATATCTCTTTACTCTGACAATTTACAAGAGGTTTTGATAAAATAATAAAGCAAGGCAAAACAGAAGCACAATAGGGAATGTGATCTCTCTCTCTATTTTGAAATTTTCTTCTTACCCTAGCGTCTTCTGTCTTATATCAATGGTGTTTATATATTTGTCCTGGTGGCTGCTCTTTAAGAACTTGGAATAAAATCATAGGACCACATCATACCCATCTTTGCAACCACAGTACAGCCCATTCTGGCACAAGCAGGTTATAATTGGATGAAAGAGGATGAGCAAAGCAGGGCTTTCTCCTCAGCTTGTTTCCTAGTGACATATGTGAATTAATTCTTTTACAGTAAATAATTATTTCCTTTGCATGAATCCTAGATCATTATATGGCTCTCTTTTATTTTAAAAATTCATTATTAATAGGAATACAAGCCTTTTTAACTACATCCATAATAAGATGAGTTCAAAAGGCTGGCTTTAAAAAGTAGCTTAACCATTAACATGGACTACACTTCTTATATTCTAAAAGCCATGCTGAGGATTCATCTGTTTCTCTCTTTGTTATATATCTCTTTACTCTGACAATTTACAAGAGGTTTTGATAAAATAATAAAGCAAGGCAAAACAGAAGCACAATAGGGAATGTGTTAACTTTCTCATCTAATTAATCTTTGTCTGAGGGGCATGTTCCTGGTATTCAAAAGCATGCCTCAGTGGTGCTAATGTGCAGCAGAATGACCTTGAAAGAAAAAAACAATTTTCACCCAATCATTTTCCAGCCAATTATATCTAAAGGTGCAGAGGAATATTTATTATGCTCTCCCCTCTCACAAGGGAAGAACATAAAAAATAATTTTGTTTCCTTAGGATACATTATAAACCTACAATGTTTTATATTTTGAAAGGGGGAGGTATTGCTAATGTGATTTCAAAATATTTCTGAATATTTTGACAGCCCTAAAAAGATCTCCAAATAATGTTTAGTTGTCTATAATGTATGCTTAGTAAACAAGAAACTGCTATAACAAAGATTTAAGTATTGAGGTAGATGTCTGTTTGAATATACAAAGAAATTTTCAAATATGCACTATAGAAGTCTTACTAATGAGCACTTAACCAAGTGGCATATTGAATCTCAAAGTAATTCTTCCAATAAATTAAACAATTTCATACCAACGAAAATCAACACATTATGTTTTTGTCTTGTAATTTGCACCAACTCTAAGGACGTAAGAAAACACCAACAAATTAAAAATTCAAAGCCCAGTAAAAACTGTTTTGGATTAAGAGAAAATTTTAAACCTTATATAAAAGATCATAGTAAAGTCTCTCAAAATGGAGTTAGATCTTAAAAGGTCTTGCACATCTTGCTTCATTGTCAGTAGTGAATAGATATGAAGGTACCACATGATTAGACATGTGGTTTTGAAAGACATCATGTTTGGTGATGTAGATCTACGGTAGAATGCTTACCTAGCATACATAAGGCTCTTGGATTGATCTTTAACACTAAAAAACAAACAAATAAATAAAATGAAAATAACACTATCAAAGGAAAAAATACCAGATAACTATCTATACAAAGGCTCCAAAGGCACTTGATAAATGAATTTCATTATCTGTTACTAACAAAACCTTTACAAAAAATAAAATAATTACAGAAACACTTCAAGTGCATTTAAACTGATCGTTTCACAAATTTTGAATGTATAAATTATTTAACCCTCAAAATAAGCCTCAATATAAAACTATTTTTGTATATTATGGTACTTTGATAGACCAGATTATTTAATGTACTCAGAAAAGAATGTGCATGGAGGAGGCAGGTGAGACTGGAAACAACAGCAAGGATTATGTCATGGAAGTTCCTAACTATCTTGCTAAGGAATTATACACTCTATTATGTAGGCAGAGTGAGTCTGAGCAGGAGTGGAAGATGATCAGATGAGTCTTAATAAAGATGAACCCATGAAATCAGAAATGCCACTTGAACATTGTTTTAGATGCCACAGAGACAATGTGATAAACTCTAACCTCTGGTGATAATAAAATTCACAATTAAATTAAATAGAAGAATAATAAATAGCACTTAGGGGTATATGAAACATTGTTTGTGCTATAGTAAGTCATCTAAACTATCCTATTGCATTATAGTATATTATATAATTAGGCTATTTGTGTTGTAATTCAATGAAGCAGGCAACTAGAAAACTCAACATTTTTTCATATTTTTAACATAATGAGTTTAATCATAACAAGTAATGTTCTAGGTATTTTTTCATATTTTAACACAAAAATTAAATATTGTATTTTAATGAACTTTTAATTGACTAATCCCTATGAGGTAGTTAATGTTAGTACATGCCATATTGTTGTAATCAGATGAAATGTCAAAAGTGGAAATGGTTTGATCAGAGTCAAAAATGATGTAAGCAACAGAGTGTGATTTGCATCAGGATAATCCCTTACATGGTATGCATCCTAAAGTAAAGACCAACATTGTGCTTAATAGTCAGACACTCAAAAAATTCATATTAAAGTATGAACAAAGCAAGGATTCCCACTTGTCACCAGAAATATCTTTATAGTTGTGCAAATACTAGTCAGTGCAAATAGATGTAAGACATACTATAAATAAGAGGAAGCGTATTGACAAAAGGAAGTAGAAACATTTTTATAATTTTGTAAATGCTGTTTTTAAAACTCTAGGCAATAAGAAAAATCAGTAAAGACAATATTCACAAAATTTATAAAATAATACAAATAAGGTATCCATCATTATACAAACAAAAATCACTTAGAACCTCCAAAATGTCAGTATCCTTTAGACACAGACCATCAAGAACACACCTACAGTTGAACAAGTTGAGTTTACTGCTCATTACAAACAGGAGATGATACATCATGGGGACATCTCAATAAAGAACATTAAGAAAGGACTGATTATTAGATTTGAGTTTGTATTTGGGGGCAGAGTTCAAGTGAGTCTTTGCTCCGGATTACATGATCCCAGACAGCAAGGATAGTTCTGTCATTGGGTTAATACATCTTTGGAAAGAGGCAGATTACTGTGAGGCTAAAATTTCAATTGTTTTTTTTTAAACAGCCACTCATGAGTTGCCTGCTCTGGTTTTCTGAGTGGAGGAGGCAGTGGTGTGGTTTATATCTGGAGGTCCCCCAATGCCTCAATGCCTCATGTACTCATAGGCAGGGTTTTTGGAAGAGGATTGGAACATTGGAACATAAGGACACTATAGCTAAACGTGATGTTGGGATGTGGGGCCTGGTTGGAGAAGGCAGGTCACTGAGGGCATGATCTTGGATGTATCTCTCTCCCCTGTCCTATTTTCCCTATCTATTTCCTGGTTCCTACGAGGTTATTTTTTTCTCCACCAGACTCTTCCACCATGCCTTCATGAGGTAATGAAGACCTAAAGACGTGGGAAAGCCTACATGCTTCTAAAAGGAGAGGCAATTGTAGAAGTGTAACTAAGCTGTTTTGGGCAAGGTAAAGGATTAATAGAACATCCAAGTCAGTGAAACTAAGGTCTCAGCCAGAACTTCTGTAATATCTTGGTACCTCAGAAGCTTGAGCTGGTGAAAAGGAAAAGTAAAACTAAAAGTGGGTAAGACTTGGGAAGCTACAGAATCTTATAAGCAAGCACAGCTACACTGAAATGCATTGTTCTAAGGATATAGAACATTCAGTAAAAATAGCTGGTATTCTAATCTTGGAGGCCCAAGTGTGAACGTTGCTCAGGTCTTTGAGAAACTCCAGTTTAGAAGAGTTTGTTGAGTGTAAATTGGATTATGTCATTATCTGAACAATGTGCGGGCACAGGCAGATCTCTGAGAATAATAAAGATCTACTAACTTCAAAATTGAAGTTGAAAAGAATTTAATGGGACTGTCAGTGTTTGATTAACCCTAATAGCCCTACTGTAAGGAGACTGGAAGGCTAACTTGGCTAGATTATTGTGTATGGATTAGAAGAACACACATATCCCTAGCATAATTGTCCCTGAATCTATGGCATTAGAAATGAATTCTAATTTCTTCCTGATGATCAAATTGAGGTTTCAGATATTCATGGCTTTCAGGGTTGGCTCAGGACCTAAAACCAACTTTTGCCTCAAACTAAAGCTTGTCAGTAGTTATAGGAAATTGGGCCAGTGAAAAATCAGGAGAGAAGAACAAAAGGGCTTAATGATCAGATAGAAGAAAGAACTCCATCATTCCTATGAAAATATAACAAGTGGTCTATGACAGATAGTCAACACTTTCAACCACAAAGCATTCCTGAATTTCAAGAGGCAGAGCATAAAACTGGTTATCTTTTGTCCCCAGAGATCAATGTAATAATTTAGATTTTTTTTTGCCAAGAATGTAACATAAAATAAATTTTAAAAATGAACAACAGGATGTTATAAAGTCAAAGATATAACTAGAAACCTCCATAACAATTCAAGAATAAAATTATTTATCAAGTCTTATATAATGTGTATAAATATAGTATGTACATTCATTGCACAAACGGTACTCCAATATACCAGAAAGAATACAAGCAACATATAAAAATGCAACCCTTATGAATAATAAATTTGAACTAAATTGGTATGTTAAGTATAATACATACTAAATAAACATTTACATAACAATAATTTTATGTGCATTTTTAAAAAATTAAAGGGGTTTCAAGTGACTTATTCCTTTGAAAAGATATCTAGAAACATTTAGATGGCCTTTTTTACATCAATAAATTTTGCAATAGTACAATAATATTTTGAAGATTATCTCATTATCATTATGAAGGTCTTAATAAAGAGTAAAGAGTAAGAGTAAAGGGATAAAATTTAACCAAGTATGCATTTAATGCATACTATGTCCACAATTCTTCAGGGTCTGCCACTTCTGCTTACTACTCTCCTCTGAACATTTGATTTTATAGTTTGCTCATTTAAATCTCACAGTGCACTGACCTGTGAGAACATGGACTATATATATACATATATATATATATATATATATATATATATATATATATTTATCTTTTTTCTTTTAAAAATTTATTATTTTGTAAGTCAAGAGACATCCAGTATGATTGACTTACCTGTGCTTAACTCCTTAGGTTATTCAAAAATATAACACCAACTGTTTAGTCTCTAACTAAACTAACCAGGCATGGGACCAAATTAGTGACATGGGAGAGGAGAAAAAAACCCAGAATGTTGTTAAAGTCCTCTTTCTTAGTGTTCACAGCTCCAGAGAAGAAGAGAAACTTATTGACAGCTATTAGAAGGGCTTCACACTTCATTGGAAAACCATAAAAAACAATTACCACGTCTTTGGCACAGATATTTCAAAAGGAGCTTCAAAACATCTCTCACAGAATTACTAAGACAGGCATAAAAGTGGAAACCCATTGTCTCCTTTTCATTTTTTTTTTTGTCTTTATACTTGAATTTTGACAGTAAGACTCTAAAAGACTAGGTAAAAGAACTAAGGTACCAGTGTTAATTAAGGAGAAGATTTTACTGGGACTCATCAAAAGACAGAGATTGTCTTAGAATTAGTGCCCACAATCATAGGCAGTCAATAATAGATCTACTGTGTGAAGTAAGGCTTGAAGAAGGGGAGAATACTGAGCTTTGAACATGGGAAAGAATTAGCAGAAGTAAAACAGCAACATAGGCATGGATTTATATGAGACCCACATGGTTCCTGGGCAGTAAATAAAGCAACCTACATATAAAGATTTCAGTATGTTGTTCCCTCATAGGTTAAAACATAGGATATGGGAAAATCAAGAAAAATATGGATCAGGTTCCTGTGATTATTCAATAGTTTTTCTTCAGCTTATAGATCTATTCCTCTGGGGTGACTATAATTCACAATAATATATTATATATTTTACGAGGAACTAGGAGAGATGAGCTTGAAGCCTCCAAACAGAAGGAAATAAAAAGAAATAGAAATGGTAATTACTGATTTGGTATACATGTGTTAAAATATACTGCATCTCATAAAAATGTTTAATTATTGGGTTAATAAAAAATCTTAAAACTAATTATATTCCAAGTATGGGCTCTCAGTTAACATAAAATAAATTCACATTTTGGTAACCAATTTTTGTAATTCAAATTCTAATTCAAATAACATACTAACCACTGTATGTATCAATTGGAAGTTAGCTCTTAACCATAAGGAGAGAGAAGTCATGAGGTAGTATTCACATTGAACTATGTGTTTTGGCCTTTCCATCTGTGGGTTAATGAGTCCGTTAATTTCAGGTTAATTGTATGGGATGTGGGAGATGAACAAGCTTTCTCAGAATCAAAATCACAGGAATCTGGAAAAAAGCAGTGAAATGTGAATTGGGAGTTTCTCTTAATTTTGTTTCAACAAGCCAGAGCATTGAATTTCTGGGGCCTCCAGCCATCTTTAAAAGGAAGACCGGGGTGCTTTCCCAGGCTCTGGAGATAAAATGTAGCAACTATACCTAGTGGCAAATCAATTAATCTCATTATTAAGCAATGAGAAGTGTTCAGCAAATGAAATACCTAGCAACTTCTAGCTCTTCATGGCCTTTCAAATTCAGGGTACTTGGATAGTTAAATACTCATTTGGAACGGAAAAAAGCTACATCTGATATTGGTTTTGGCTTTTCTTCCCCAGGGTAAAAAATGTGCTGCTACACACAATTCTCATATGATTTGGTCTCTAGAACTAGACACATTCAGCTCAGCAGGCCAACTAAGTCATAAGAAACACCAATGGAAGATAATGTAGCAATAGAATCTACCATAAAGGAAGCTCCCATCAGGAAACACCAAGCTATTGAGCAGTTCATTATGTTTCAAGACTCTAAATACTTTTGACTCTGAAGTTTTTCAACCAGACTACTTATTTATGTTCCTTTTATTCGGAGAACAGATGCTTAGAATGGGAATGTAGCAATGTTATACAGACCACTGAGCCTGACACCCAGTAAGCCACCAAAGAAGCAATTCAGCAGAGTATAAGATATAAAATAATTCTTCCTCAGATGCAAAAGCAAACATCCTGGGTACATATGACACTTGGGAGTGCTTTTCTTCTGTTCTATGAAGTACAGCTCAGAAGGTGGGCTGGTCTCCGTTTTTACCTTAACTGCTAGGTATCCATTAATACCTGACTGTAATACAAATATGAATGTTAAACAGACACTAAGTAATTTAGCATCTGCAGTTTTGCAATCAGATTTTAACATGCATTCAAAATCAGTTTTAAAAATCATTTTGATCTCTAGTCTAAGCAATAGCACAAGCTCAGAAAATTTTCAGTTTATGCTGCTTTCAGATTTTTGGGTTTCAGTTCCATCTTATTTTAAATACATTGTCTTAGTTTGTTTTCTGCTCCTATAACTGAATACCACAGCTGGATAATTTATGTAAAACTGAAGGTTTATTCAGCTCATGGTTTTAAAGGTTCAAGACTGAAGAACTACATGGTATGACTGAAAAATATGGTGAATGTTTAAAATTTTTAAATTATTACTATGAAAGACACATTGTCATTAGTCTCCCTAAAACCACTCCCTCTCACTTCAAACAAACTTATCCCATCAGTCTTGCCACTTTCTCAAGTAATTCTGGAAGTCTTCTTTTGTGAATGTCTTTAGTTATACTTTTATGGCTACCTCAATGTCTTAAACTGCTTCAAAATATTTAAGTTTTATGGTCATTTTGACCTTGAAGCAGAGCCAGAAATTGCCAATCTAATAAATAAAGTGTAGAGGAAACAGCATAATGTTTTTACAAGGTCACCTTTCCTTTGCATGGCACTCAGCGGCACCATTCACTGAAATTTCGCACCTCGTAAAGAACTCATGCAGGAAGACTTGCAGAGCTGTTTCAGTTAAGTGACAAGAACAACAGGAGGGATAACTATGTTTAAAGCAAGCAAAAGTATTTTGAAGGGAATTAATGGCAGTGAGTCTTTTAACATAATACATTTTTTAAAAATTTAGACATTTATTATATATTTTGACCATCACTTGTACACCTGGTGAGGGCCTTCTTGCTGGTGGAAACTTTCAGGAGCCCAAGCAGGCTTGTTAACTGGAATCTCTCTTCTTCTTTTTATAAAGCCATCCAATGTCATCATGGGACCTCTCCCTGATAATCTCATCTAATCCTAATTACTTCCCAAGACCTCACATCCAGAAAAAACACACCCCCCACCACCAAAACAACAATAATAAAAACATTTAACAGCAAGGATTAAGTTTCTAACATACAAATTTAGGGGGACACACTCAAGGCATAGCACACAAAAATATATTCTTTTTCTTCTCTTAATAGTCTATGATTGTTGAGAATTACTGTAACTTTTATCACTTTCTTTGCTCACTAATTTTTGGTATCCTACATATAACTTGTGAATTACTGCAAAACATCCTTTCACTATTTCTGCAAAGTTCTGTGAATAATAAACATTTCCTGGTTATCATATAACTCTACTGCTTTTATTTGACACAGAAATTTAGTGTAATGTGTTTTCATTCAATATTTTGAAATTAGGATTCTTTTTGCCATAACTAAAATTTACTATCCATCTTTCTAGGTAAGCTCTCTTCTTAAGTGCTTTAAAATTTTTGTCTTTCTCTACATATTTATTGCAAGGTATTTGGGTACGGATTTGTTTTTGTTAATTCTGCCTGAGACTCAGCATGTAGTTTTAATTTGTATTTTTTCCTTGAATTAAGTAATAAGACCTTTTTCTTTAACTTCCAGGAGATAGATCATTTTCTAATTATAGTTTAGCATCCTACTTTACTGAACTGGAATGAGAGAATGTTTTGTTTTATATTGTTGATGGAAGAGTATATTCATATACAACAATCCACTGAATATTTCAGCTTCCCAGGGTGCCAGAAAAAATAGAAGAAAGTAGAGTGTGGATCTGGAAGGAAAAATTAAAGATCCAGGACAGAATTTCTATAAGCTTCATAATTTTTCAACAATTTTATTTACCTTGGTGAGTGAGAGCATATTCAAATTTTCCACTAGTAGTGAGTTTGTACTTATTGTTATCTCTTGTACACCTTCTGAAGTGTAGTTTGTACATTGTCATTGTAATTTACAAAGTGATTTCTTTGTCATTTAATATTAATCACACGAGCTCTATTTCTTGCTTTTTATATTTGCTTATTGCATATGTTATATTGCATATTTTATATTTGCTTATTGCATATTTATATTTTTTTACTTTTAACTTTTTTGAATTACATTTCTTATGTGTTTAAATTTACTTTATAAACCTACTTATGACTCACTCTTATAGGAATTTAGTAATTTTACACTTATGAAAAATATATTCTAGTTTTATTTTTATTACATTTAATCTAATGTTTTTTCATAATCTTTTATTCTCTGTGTCAAATCTTTATATTTTTACAAAGTTCTAAGTTTTTAGACAGGTAATATCTTATAATTGTACTCTTTCACTAGCTTTACATATTAATATAATGTGAAATTATTGAAACCTCTTATTGTGTTTCATTCATTTTATCTATCAGAATAACACCGAAGTATTCTATGTCATGTTTTAACATAGTCTTACTGATTATGCAAAGAATACTTGCATAATATTCCATTAAATTGATGTGACATAATTACTGGAATTTTGCACTTGGCCTATTGTCTAATAAAAAATAAAACTTTTGTCTCTGTTGAATTAAGACTTGGTGCAGATCTCTAGAGCTCATATCATAGATAAAGAAAGTGAATTCCCAGAGAAGTCAATAAGCCCTGCCTCACAGGAGGATCAAGAGTTCAAGACTGGAAACAGGAAAAGGATCCAGCCTGATGCTGGTAATTTTATGCCCTGTTTATCCTCTCTTTCAGCGCTTTCTACAAGGGAAAGGAGACCTTATAAGTTAATACCGACTGTGCTTTCAACTCAAGCTGAGGGACGCCTGTTGATATTTTTTTTTGAAAAGTAGCTTAATAAGTTTTGCTTTGTATACTACATAATTCACCTACTTAGAGGATGCAATTAAGTTGTTTTAGTGTACTCATAAATATGTGCAACCATCACCACCGTCAATTTTAGAACATTTTCATTACTCCAAAAAAGAAACTCTATGCCATTTTGCTTATAGTCACCTATTCCTTAACCTTTCAAAGAAGCATTAATCTAATTTTTGTCTCTATAAATTTCCTACTTGGGATTTTCATATGACTACAATCATAAATTTTTGGTTTTGATGTCTAACTTCTTTTGCTTAATATAATGTTTCTAAGTTCATCCATATTGTAGCAAACATCAGTATTTTATCTTTTTATATGGCTCAATAATATTTCACTGCATGGATACACCACATTTTGCTAATCCATTTGTCATTTGTTTCTGCCTTTTGATGGATACTATATAAACATTCATAAACAAGTTTTTCTGTCAACGTATGTTTTCATTTGGGGGGGATCTTAGATACTTTTCTCTCATGGTTGGGACATAATGCCTAACACACAAAATGGAGGAAGGAAAGATTTATTAAACACACAGTTTTTTAAATGTTTTTTTTTATTTTAAAGAAAATAAAACAAAACAGAACAAATCAAATCAGAGCAGAACAATGCAGGACTTTACAACAAAACAACAGAAAATCAACAGTGGCTACCATAATGTCTCTTGTTTTGTTCGAAATAGTTGTCCATACCTTCACACACAATACAATCAAACAAAACAAAGTAGTATAAAACCAATCAAAAGAATGAAAGCATTATGGGACTTCAAAATAAGACAATAGGAAATCAACAATGGCTACCTTAATGTCTCTTGTTCTCTTCAAAATAGCTGTCCATAGCCTCACACACAATGAAATCAAATAATGGAAAACAGGCTAAAACTGATAAAAAAAAGAATAAAAACATTACTGGACTTCAAAACTAGATAACAGGAAATGAACAGTGGTGTTATAATGTATTGTTTTCTTCAAAAAACTGTTCATACCATCACACATAATAAAATCAAACAAAATAAAACAGAATAAAACCAATTAAACAAAAGAATGAAAGCAGTATAGGACTTCAAAACAAGGCAATAGGAAACCAACCATGATTACCATAATGCATCCCATTATGTTCAAATAGTTGCCCATGCCATCAGACACAATAAAATCTAAAAAACAACACAGAACAGAACCAAATCTAAAAGCACTGTGAAAACATTACAAGAGTTGAAAAGAAGACAGTAAGAAATTAACATTGATTATCACCTTCTCCTACTAATTGTTTCCTCCCCTGTCATTTTAATAACATCTATTGTGTTTTGGATCCCGCTAACTCCTTCTGTTTTTTATGCTAGGTTTCACCCATATGAATTCAAATCATTTCATCCATGAACATGAGCGCCAGTTGCATCCATTTAACTACAAGAGCCTTGAGGTTATTCTACTTTAGAGCTGGGTAGCTCTTTCCATTGTATGACAATACCGTATGTTTCTAATCCATTCTGTGGTTGATGGGCAAGTTACCTTTGTTTTTTCTGGTCTCCTGTTGCATGGAACAATTATTTTTTTCTCCCTCTTTATTTTCAGCCTATGAATTTCCTTTAGAGTTAAATATGTTTCTTGTACACAGTATATTGATGGATTTTGTTTCTTAATCCACTCTCCCTGTGTTTCTTTTTATTGCTGACCTGAGGCCATCTGCGCTAATGGTTACAACCAGCATACATTGGTTTGTCTGTGCAATGATATCCTCCTGCTGTTGGCCCTCCACATGTCCCATTCATTCAATTACCTGTCTTGTTTGGTGATCCTTCTCTGTTGCTGTTCCTGGAATCATCTTTATCTCTCTCTAGAATATCCTTTCACACTCTCTGTAGAGTTGGTTTGGTGGTCTTGAATTCCTTCAGTTGTTCTTTATCATGGAAGTATCTTATATTTCCATCAATTTTGAAAGATAGTGTTGTAGGGTACATCAATCTGGGTTGGAAGTTGTTTTCTTTCAGGATGTGAAACCTTTCACTCCAAACTCTTCTTGACTTGATGGTTTTTGTTGACAAGTCTGCCATGATTCTGATTGGTTTTCCTTCATAGGTGATCTGTTTCTTTTCTCTAACAGCTTTTAATATTCTCTTCTTGTGCTGGATTTCTGGGATCTTGATTATTATATGTCTGGGTGTAAATTTACTTTGGTTTTGGCTAGTTGAAGTTCTATGTTCCTCGCTTATCTATATTTCAGATCCTTTTCCCATATTTGGGAAGATTTTTGCTATTACTTCTGTAAATTTCATTTTTGTTGACCCCTGTTACTTCACTGTTACCAATGATTCTTAAATTATTTCTCTCTGCATCATCTTGCAGCCATTTAATTGTTATTTCCTGGTTCCTTTTTATTTTTAGAAGATCTTTTCTTTCATGATTGCTAGCTGCAATTCTGTCTTCAAGATCTGAAAGTGTGCCTTCAGTTTCAAGGGATTTTCCTAGCTTTCAATTGACTTTTTAACTTCCTGGATCTCTCTTTGAATCTGTTTCATGCATTGTAATTCCTTTCAATATTTTTCACTCAAGGTTTCCATCATTTTCCTATGCTACTGTTTTTTATCTATGTTTTCTTTAGATACACTGAGCAATTCTTTCATTATATTTTTCATTTCTTCTTTTACCTGAGAAATTATTTCTGATTTGATTACTTTTACAGTCTCATGAAGTTGTTCCTTTACTTCAGTTGTTATCCATTCAGAGGTGTCAGGTGTGTGATTTCTGTTTTCTTCCATGACTGTATCTCTCAGACTTGTTTTGTGTGGGCTAGACGTCTGAGATTACCTTTTGCTCCTTCATCTTATGAGTTCCTTCCAACAAACTGATTGTGGGGTTCCAGGCACTTCCCACATTGGCTGCCCCTCCATGGTGTAGGGAAATGGGACGGGCACCTGTGTTCCTCTCACCTTGGGTTTATAGGGAGGTAGCAGGGCATGGGGCAGGCTTCTCTAAACCAGTGCAGCTACCCTAGGGGTTCCCTGATGGCCAGGGCTGTGTGATGATGGGGCTGCTTCTCACAGCCTGAATGCCTACACTGGCACCCCCACAATGGTGACAGGCACACAAGGGTGTGTTTGTCTGATTATCCTGGTGGATGATGGCTGCCCAAAGGAAGCAAGGGCTACAGGTGCATAGAGATTCCCTGGCTGTGTGTCCCTGCTCCTGCTAGCTGCCTGCCGGAAGCAAGCCTTTTGTTGTCAGCAGCTGGCAGGCAGCAGCAGGTCTTCTGGCTCACTCTGCCCACCCTGGCTGAATAAAGGGAGCAGCCTCCTGGTGGTGGGGGCCAGCAGACAGAGATGGATCTCTCAGCTCACAGTTTGTGGAGGTTTCAGTCTGTAATCAGCTGGCTCCAAAGCAGGGTGGCATGGTACAGGGGCTGCAGTTCAAGGTGGAAGAAGACAGCAAAGCAACAAGTTCAAAAGAGGGTGGAGAGCAAACCGCTTTTCCTCCCTTATGATGTAAGCAGGCTTTCCACCCTCGGGTGACTGTAGCATTCACGCCATCTTTGTGCCCTCCTCTTGCACAGGTTGAGGATACTTAACAAAGTAAGGACCTTGGCTCTCTGATGAATCAATTAGTTAAACTTTTAAATTTCTCAAGTTGACACAATGTACAACTATAATAGGGGTATATATACCTAGAAATAGAATTGCTGGGTCATAGGATAACTCTATGTTTAATTATTTGAGGAATTTTCAGACTGTAACATGAAATTTCTGCACCAATTTTCATTCTCACCATCAGTGAATAAGGGCTTCTATTGCTCTATATCTTTACCAGCATTTGTTATCTCATATTTTTGTCCTAGGCTTCTAAGTGTGAAGTGATGGTCTCTCACTCTAGTTTTGATTTTCGTTTCCTAAATGACTGATGTAGTTAAACATTTTTTGTAGATTTATTGACAATTTATTTATCTTTCTTGGATCCATTAGTGTTTCTTATAAGATAATTCTAGTAACAATGAATTCAATTTTTATTTCTCTGTATAGGATACACTTTTGTAGGATAGTATTGCCAAATGTGTAATTTTTATGGTACTAGAAGTTGAACCTTGGGACAATTTCACTGAGCCACATACCCAGACCTTTGTTTTGTTTTGTTTTGTTTTGTTTTGTTTTGTTTTGCTTTTTGAGTTTCGTTGAGACAAAGTCTTGCTAAAGTGCTAAATTGCACAGGCTGTACTTGAATTTACAATTCTTTTGCCTTACCGTCCCATAGTACTGGGATTACAAGAATGACTGCCATGCCTAAGCTTATGTTACTTCTGACGAAAAA
The DNA here is from genome assembly GCA_004027295.1 of Dolichotis patagonum. Taxonomy (NCBI): domain Eukaryota; kingdom Metazoa; phylum Chordata; class Mammalia; order Rodentia; family Caviidae; genus Dolichotis; species Dolichotis patagonum. The sequence goes on from PVJX010014212.1 coordinate 29,266, forward strand.
TCACTTGCTAATTTAAGGGATGAGCCTCATATGAGATTAATTACTTCTCAATTCCCAATTTCTGGATTATTTGTCTTTGTTTCTGAACAGTTTATGATGCATCCCTGTGGTTATATTTAATTTTATCCTAATTGGAGTTTACTGAGTTTATTGAATCTGCAAATTCTTGCTTTGTCTTCAAAATTAGTACTTTTTTGTTATTATATCTTCAAATATTTTTTCTTTTTTTATTTGTTTGTTTTTGGCACTGGGATCAAACTCACAACTTCGTGCTTGCCAGGTAGGTACTTATGTCACTGATCTAAATCCCCAGCCCCAAATATTCTTTCTATCCCATTCTCTTCTTTTTGTTTATCTGTCAGTCTCTTAGGTATATTCTGGTTTCAAAGTTTCTATGAATTTTTCTCCATTCTTTTTTCTTTCTATTCCTCAGACTGTCAGACTGGATAATGTCAGTTTATCTTCAAGTTTGTTGATTCTTTATCATGACTTCACAAATTTGATGTTAAGCCCTTCAATGAATTTTTCTTTCCATAAGTGCATTTTTTTACCTTAGAATTTCTATTTCTGTTTTTTCTATTGATATTCTCTACTGAGTGAGATATCATTTGAAAACTTTCTTATAATTCTTTAGACATGGTTTCCTTAGATTTTTGTATATATTACAAAGGTCTACTTAGAGTTTTTCTCCAGTATATGTAAGGTCTGAACCTCCTTGGGGATGATTTCTATTGAGTGCTTTTTGTAATCCTCAGAGAAATAGAACCAGTAGGACAGATATGAGACAGGAAATTAGTGAAGGCCAATAAACTAAGCACATGGGGTATAACCACTCAATCATAGAGATCCAGAACACATGCAACAAACAAACAAACAAACAATTCCCAAGCACTGCACCTGGGGCCAACCAAAAAAAAAAGAAGATAATCTTCAATTCTTCTGGCACAAAATCAAACAGATTCTTGACAGGATGGCCTAGATTTGATGTCAGCCTCCAGAATGAGGTGAGGGTGCTCACAGAAGATGTCAGGCATTAACCTTGTGGTTACTGTGCTCACACTTCTCAGTGGCCTGCTCTCACTCTACAGAGCACATTGCTTACCTACCTTTAACTGCCCCTCACTTGTTTCAGCATTCTTTTCTTGCCTTTAGTAAGTGTAAAACTTCCCTACCTTTTCTGTATGTGTTGTTCAGTTCTTTGTCCAGGACAAGAAACTGGAAAGAATGGTTAGAAGTGGCCCACAGCATTCCAGAACCCCTGTTAACAGACAGACAGACAGACAGAGTGATACAGATAGATACAGACAGAATGTTACACACGAGAGAAGATTTATTAGGGGAAATGGATAACATGAGTATGAAGGCTAAAATGTCCTATGACAGACTGGAAACCCAGCATTGATGGTAGTATGGCTCAGTCCAAGTCTGAAAGCCTCAGAGCAAGGGAAGCTGATGGTATAGCTCTCAGTCTGAGGTCAAAGGAATTTAGAAGCTGGGTTTGGGTGTAGAGGACTATTGTAAGTCCTGAAGCCCAAAGTCTAGCGAGCCTAGAATTTTAATGTCCAACACCAGAAGTGTCTGATGCCAATAAGAGAATAAATTGTCTTTCCTCTTGTTTTGTTTTGTATGGGGCCCCATTCAACAACTCAGCATCCTCTATGAACACCCTCACAGAAACACCTAGAAGTAATGGTTTCCCAGTTCTCTAGGTATTCCTTAACCCAGTCTAGTTGACACCTAAATTAGTTATCATATCTTTGTCATATGTGGCCACTGAAATTACTACTTGGCTTCGTAGTTAGTGAATGATTGGATAGAATTTTCTTTGCTTTGGGCCAACAAGTGTCTCTTAGTCTTTGCTGAGGGATTCTGTGCATATGTTGGGATATGCCTTCAACACTCAGCTAGGCAGTTTGAAGTTTTCTCTTAACCTTCATTTCCTGTTTGCACAGAGGCTCAAGGTCCGCCAGAGATGAGAGCGTAAGGCCTTCTCAGGTCTTTCCAGAGAAGCTCTAGGCATTCACAGCTCTAGGCATTCACATAGCCTTAGGCAACTGCCTGGTTTTCTAAATTTCCAGGAATACATCAGACTTTTTGAAGTCTTTATGAATTAAAAAAAAGAAAGAGAAAGCCCTTATGGAATCTCATTTCTGAACTTTTCAAACTTTTTTGATTAGTCTATTATTTGCTTCAACTGTTACCTACTTTTAGAAGCCACCGAGAAGTTAAGCAATTGCCTGTTATTTCTTTTTTTAATACGTGTCCTCAGAAAAAGGGCTTTTCATGTTGAATAATCTCTAACTCAGGTAAGGCACAGACAGCTTGCAAATAGGATCTTCAAGGAACCCAACAGATAGTCACAAACTGACAATTCATGACTATTGTTTTTGAAACACTTTTAGCTTGTTCTGCTCCCCGCAATAGCTATCCGTCTCTACCATCTATAGGTAAAGTTATTTTTCAAAACTATTTGGAGCTGGAAAACAGGAAATAAGACCAGGCACAAGTAAATACCCCAAAGATTACTGTTTTTACCAAGGCTCAGTCACGTTTCTTGAATAAACATTTTCTTGGTTGCTTTGATCCTTCAAGGACACAGTTTAAAAAAAAAAGAAAAAAAATATTCTGATCATTTTGCATTTTTTTATAGAGGGGAAAGTTTTGGAAAGCTCCACTTTGCTATTTTAGTTTTAGTAAATTTAATCTTATCTTTAATCTTCCACTTCCTAAACAACATCTATTATTTGATGAATCTGAGCAATGATGAAGTTATTTCTTTATTTTTTTTTCCTTTCTTGCTGTTTCACATTTAGTACTTGGTTTTAGTTAATTATATTACATTTTTGTTTACCATCTATATTTAACTACGCTTATCATCCTATGACTTGATTTGCTATTTGAAATTATCTCTTTGAACTCCCAGCAATTACATATGAAGCAATTAGATATGTACAATAGTTGCCACTATCTTTCTCCTTCCCCCAATCAATTTTGGCTAGTTATATTGTCTTAATTTAGATTCACTCCCATGGTAGACCACCAGCCAGTGACACAAGTATAACCGCCTTACTTCTGAAGGACAAGAACCTCCAGTAGGAAAGTAAGGAAATACAAAGAAAGACAAAGTAAGCAATAAAAGAAGTATTAAGCCAGCTATCTCTGTGGGTGACTGAAGTTTAATCTTGTGAGGAAATAGTGGGAAAGATTATAATACACAAGTCTTATAATTATCTCTTTGAGGATCAAGGCATGCAAGTTATTTATTCACCAATTCACATAAATCTTTTATTGAGGGCTTCTTCTGGGGATTTTAATTCCTTGACACTTCTTGTATATTGCCTTCAGGAAAAAGCTACATATATTTGTAGATGGAATTCACTTAGCTGAAACTGAGATGGAAAGGTTGTGGTGATATAGATGGGATACCAAGAGTCTCTTACATATACAGTTTCCCCATTGTTACTGTACACAATGTTTAACTTCTCTTATACTCTTTATTCCTCATGTGTGTTTTAGTCTTTGTTGTACTGTTAAATGTATTTAGAATTTACCATGAGGTGAATTGTTCCATACCATAATTTCCTTGGTTATTTCTTTTTTGTCTTAAATGTGTTCTCCAGTAGTTTTCACAAAAATATTTATGGAAATTATCTTCTCTGAGCTCTTGCAGGATCAAAACTACTTGTCTTTTTGCTTTTGTACTTCAAATACAATTCGATTGGACAGAGTATTTCTGACTCACATTTTTATGAAGGCACTGCCATAAGCTGTGAGCATTAGTGATGGCTCTCTGCATCTTGACTAACAATTATACTGGGTAGTATAATGTCTTCCAAAAATGCATGTTCACCTAGAACCTCAGAATATGACCTTATTTAGAAATAAAGTCTTGACAAATCAGTCAAGTTACAGTGAGGTCCTACCGGATCAGGGTAGGGTCTAAAGCATGTTTGCCATTCTTTCTAGATGAGGGAAATTTTCATGCAGACATTTACAAACAGATGATGTGGAGAAACATAGGGGAGAACATGATGTGAAATTGGAAGCAGAGCCTGAAGTTGCATTCATAAACCTGGGGACCTCAGAAGTTCTAACTACCACAAGCTATCTTGGAAGCATGGGACAGATTCTCCCAAAGAACTTCCAGCAGGACCAATGCTGTTAGCATCTTGAGCTGAGACATCAGCTCAAGGATATATAGGAGATATATATATATATATATATATATCCACAATAGGATATATTTTTGTTGTTTTGAGCTATCCAGTTTTTGATGCTTGGCTATAGTAAACCTAGACAATTAGCATAACACTTAAAAGTTAGCTTTCTGATGTCCTGAAAGCCAGAAGCATCCTTCTCTCACTGTTTGCAAATAACATTTTAAAATTAATTTCTTCAGTGATGATTTTCCCTCTTATATAGATTGTGCATTCAGAGCTAATACCACATTGTATAAGCCTGAGATTCCAGTTTCTTTTCAGTGACTGTTTACCCATAGCCTTGAGTAGATGAATAGGTTCCGTGCAATTTTCCAAGGCTGTGGGGTAGAGAGTATAGGTACATACATATGCATACACAAATCCACTACAATATCCTTTCCAATTGTGAGGAGGGCTTTCAATAATGATACCACTGCAACCAAAATGTCACCAATGTAGGAACAGAAATAATAAAATTAATGAATATGTAAAAGAAATAGAGAGAAAAAGCTTACAATAAAATATAAGAAAAAAGTTTAGGAAAATATTAGTATTTATACTACAAAGTAAAAATCAGAGAAAAATTTTAAAAAATAGATTATCATTTTAAATCAAGAGATGATTCCAATAAAGATTAGTACTAGGTCTAAAAACATTACAGAGACAGACTCAAAATAAAAGCCTAGAATTAGACAAATGAATGTTTAACATCCAAAAAGAGGAGAAGAGAAAGATATAAATGACAGAGGCATGTAATTAACAAAAGTATCTAAAACTTATTAAAAATGGCTTCAAATTTTGTAAGTTAGAAGGAGACTTTTAGATCAGGAAAGTGAGGGCTTCAGTGAATCCATTTTTTCATAATAGTATCAAAAATGCTTTCAGAATTTCTCAAAATAATTTTTTCATAACTTTGGAAATTAACTACTGGAAACAATCTAAAATCATTAATCTCAGAAAAATTGAAAAACTTTGGTAAAAATGACAGTCCTTGTGGCATTTTAACTTTTCTTACTCCCATCTCTAACCCCTCAGTTTCACAATAGACACTAAAAACCATGCTAGCAGGAAAACCAGCAGGTTTGTAGCCACTGTTGGGAGTAAATCGATTTTGGAGCTCTTCAGAAGTCTTATTCCCAGAACATTCTTCCTACTTGATCATCCTAACAGGTCACTGGAAAAGCACAACAGAAAAGTATCCTTAAACAATTAAATCTAAAAGATATTTGCTATTGACTCCAAAATAGCACAAAATATATTCCTCCAAAGTGTATGCCGAATAGTCTTCAGAATCAACTATATGTTAGGTTATAAATGAAGCCTCAATACAAATAAAAGCATCAAAATAATACAAAATATCTTCTCCAACTGCAGTGAATTAATGTTACATATTAAGTATAGAATAATTCTAAAAGTAACAAATAGGTGGAAATTAAATAACATACTCTGAATAAGCCATTATCTAAAGAATAAATCACAAATAAAATTCTATAATAATTTGAGATGAACAAAACTGAAACACTAATACAACAAAACATCAAGCCAGTGCTTTGAGGAAATTTATATCTCTTAATTTGTATGTTAACAAAGAAGTTCTCAAGTCAATAGCTGAACTGTCTGCCTTAAAAAATTCTAGTGAAAGAAAAAAATATGTCCACAGTAAGCATAAAAATGGAAAATCATAAAGATCACCAAAGTTATAATTGGACTAAAAAGCACAGAATCAATAGAGACCAACAAAATCAAAAGCTAATTCTATGAAAAGATCAATAACATTTATAAATCTTTAGATAGACTGGCCAAGAATAAACCAGAGATAATAGAGGATGAATGATTATTGTCCTAGTAGAAATAAAAATGATTGAAGGAAATACTATGAACAACTGTCTGACAACCAATTCAATAATTTAGATGTAATGTGAAAATTCCTAGGAAGACACAAACTATGAGAACTTAATAAAGAAAAAATAGAAAATGTGAAAAAAACTAAAACAATGAAAGCGACTGAATCAATAATCTTCATATGTACAAATATCATGTATCAATTAATAATAATAAAACTTTTCACTAAGAACATCCTGGTCCCAGATGGCTATGCTAGTGAATTCTACTAAATGTTTAAAGAAAATTAGCAGTATTTCTTCACCAAATCTCTGAAAACAGAAGAGAGCATTTCCCAAATCATGCTGTGAGGCCACAGTTACCCAATACTGAATCCAGAAAAATATATAAAAAGAAAAAAAGACCTACACATGAAGAACTATAAAGAAAACTACAAATCAATACTTTTAGGAACAGGAATGCAAATAGTCCTTTACAAAATATTAGAAAGTTAAATCAATAATATTTAAAAGATGAAAAATACTTTGTGGTAAATCTAACCAGTCTAAGTACAAGATGTCTGCAATAAAAACTACATCACATTGGTTACAAAAGTGAAAGAAGATCTAAGAAAATGGCAAGATACCATATATTCAGGGATTGGATGACACATTATTGTTAAAACAGCAATACTATCCAAAGCAATGTACACATTCAATGAAATTCATATCAAAATCTCTCTGGCATTTTTTTAAATAGAAAAACAAATCAAAAAATTGTTATGAAATGGCAGTTGACTCCAAATAGTCTAACCAATTTAGAGAAGATAAAGAATGTTTGAGGGCTCACATTTCTTAATTTCACAACTTACTGTAATAATCAAAACAATGTGATACTAGAAGGATAGACATATTAATCAATGGGATAAAATTTATAGTACAAAAATAAACCCATACATCTCTGGTCAATTGATTCTCACCTAGGGCTATAAAACCAGTCAAAAAGGGGAGGGAACAGCCTCTTCAACAAAAGTTATAGGATAATTGGATATCCATACACAAAAAAGTAGTAATACTTTAGTGTATGTGCTACCAAAGCAAGCACAAAGAATTATAATAAAGTTGAATCCTTATTCCACATCATACATAAAAGTTAACTGAAAAGGGCCAAAGACCTTTTAGCATTAGACCTAAAAGTAGGCAAATATTCTAATAGAAAACATAGGAATAGTTATTTATGACCTTGGGTTAGAGAGTTTTTGCTTATATATGACACCAAAAGCATCAGTAAAAATAGGTTAATTTGATTTCATGAAAATAATAAAACTTTTTAATGTCAATGATATTTTAAAAAGTGAAAATAGAAATAAATTCTTGAAAATATTTGCAAATTTGCTAAGGAACTTGTATTCAGATAATATAAAGAAAACTTTAATTTTATAATGAAAACACAAATTACCCACTTAAAAATAAGCCAAGGATTTAAAGAGACATTTTCCAAAGAATATATGAAGTGGACAGGAAGCACATGAAGAGATGCTCAATATCATAGTTGTTCGGGAAATGTAAACACAAAACCACAATGAAACACCAGTTGTGCTAAAAAGGCTAAAATAAAAAGCACATTCAGTGCAATGTGTTGGCAATGTTTTAGAGAAACTGAAATTCTCATACACTGCAGGTAGGAATGGAAAATAGTATAGCTGTTTCTGAAAACATTTTTACATTCTCTAAAATGTTAAACATTGAGCAACCATATGATCCAGAGAATTCATTCATAGGAAGGTAAGAGAACTGAAACAATATGTCCACATAAAAACTGTGCACAAATATGCGTAGAAATATTATTCATAATGTAAAAACTCAAACAATCCAAATGTAATCAACTGATGAATACATAAACAAATGTCATATAACTATATAATGGAACATTACTTAACAGGAAAAAGAATAAAATTTTGATATCTGCTATGACATGGATGAACCTTGAAAATATACTAAATGAAACAACCAGTATAAAAGACTTCATGGTGCAGAAGAGGCAACTCCATAGATGGAGAAAATAATTTAGTGATTTCCTAAAATGCATGTACATTGGTGAGGGGTGTGCCTTAGTCATTATCTCGTTGCTGTGATACTTGAAACCCACAACTTAGAGGGAGAAAGATTATTTTTTTGGCTCATATTTTTTAAAGGTTTCAGTCCATAATCACTTCATAAACCAGGTAAAGTGTGGGAAAACTCTTAGGAGGAAAGCTGCTCTCGAGGTGGTCAGGAAGCAGAGAGAAAAGGGAAGACCCAAGGAGGGAGACACACCCTTCTAGGTCAGGTCTCCAGTGACCCAATTATTTGGCCAGATCCTCCTAACAGATATACTACCCTATAATTCAATCATCTTTCAAAAACCCTGCCTATAAATGCATGAGGTTCTGGGGAGACACCTAGATAAAAAGCATAACAGGAGGAGAGGTAGGGATTGCAAGTGACTGCTAGAGTAAGGAGTTTATTTTGAGAGTGATTAAAATGTTCAAAAATTGGATGGTACTGGTGGTTTTAAAATTTTATGAATATACTAAAAGCATGAATTATGGACTATATAAATGAATGAATTTTATGGTATATGAATTATATCTCAATAAGATTATTGAAATTGTATAGAGTAAAGTGAGTAAAGATAAATAAACACCTAAAAATTTTAAAAGAAATAAGTTACAGAAATAAATTTCATCTTTTGGCTTTTGAAATTTGTTTTGTTTTGTTTTGTTTTTCTTTTGCTTTTGAGACAGGGTCTCCCTACATAGTTCAGGCTGGTCTTGAACTAATTCTGTAGCCCAGGTTGGTCTTGAACTTTTGCTATCCTCTTGCCTCAGCCTGCTGAGTGCTAGAATTATAAGTGTGTGCCATCACGACCAGCTAATCTATAAAAATACTTTTAAGGGAACATTAAATCAAAAGAATTAAAAATTATAGAGAATCCAGGAGGAGAACCAGAGAATGGCCCCAGAGATCCGGCCACAGCCATGGCGGAACCCAGGAGCCTGCACAAAGAAGCAATTCGCTTGCCCTCTTGGTAAGCGCCTTCCTCTGGTGTGAACCAGGAGGAGACCCAGTAGTGTCTCTTGAACCTATCAGCGCATGGGCTTGGAATCAAACATCCCAACCCCTCTCCCCCCATTAGCAACTGGGGGCAGAGGTCTGAGCATCTCTTGGCAGAATGACTGTATCAACATAGCAAATATGGGGGGTCTCCTCTATCTTCTCTTTGAAAGCAAGTGTTGTTTTCAGTTTTGTTTCATTATGATTATTTGCTTTACTCTATTCAATATTCTCTTTTGATTGATTTTATAATGTTCTGTCTTTGGTTTGATTTTGCTATACTTAATTGGCTAGACAACTATTGTGAAGATAATGAGATATACTATGGTATCTATTACTGTTATCCCAGTAACCTGCTGTGAAGTTCTGTACCAAATTGACTGCACTGTCTCAATTGACTTTATTCTGTCTTGTTCTGTTGTATTTCTACTACCTTCAAAATAAAAAACAAATTATAGAGAAGCAGCAGAAACAAAGCAATTGTCTATTTCACAGCCAAGAGCATGCTTCCAAAGCAAGATTTTGGTGTTGTCTGTTTCCTTACATATTGAAGTCTCTGTTATAGTGGTCGGCTTCTTGGGGTAGTGAATCAAGAAGAAATGAGCTCCACATCATTTCCTAATGCTATCAACTAAGACCCAAAGGCCTTTTTATTGATTATGATGAGAGCACACTGAATTCTCTGAAAACACTTGAGGCTTAAGTAGTAGCATGTTTCTGCAGTGCTATGTTAAAAATTTCTCATGTACCTTAGATGAGATTTAGTTGTTCAGCTACTTTTTGTTCACTATTCCATTTATCTATATACCTCTAATACAATAAAAAGAATTGTTTAGTGATAAGTTTAGCCAAGGCAAATTACCTGTCATCTGGAGTACTGCACTTATTAAGGTAGCCAAATATTTACTATTTTGCCACATGTTAGGCTCAGTTTCTCTCTAAAGGACATTTTGTTTGGATTTTTCCCACATAAAGAAGAATCTCCTGCGGGATGTTGACAACATGATGGGAACTGAATATTTAGCTTTATTTTTATCCATTTATAAATCGTTCTACTCCCATCAACACAAATCCACAGACTTGGACATTCCCTTGTAACCTGATCCTCTCCCAAACTTCAATTCTCCTCTAAATTGAAGGTAGATAGACCATGGATGTTCTGTCCCTGGTTTCCATATAGTTAATCTCCATGAAACTTTGTAATTATTATTCAGTAACATAGACAAGGTGCCATAAACAAAACAGTCAGGCAAGGATTTTGGATAGCATAGTCCTCATATAAACTTTTCTATTACTTGACTGAGCTCATGCTGTTTTGATTTATCTTTTGATTTTGTGGTTATACATATAATTTGGTCAATGCCATATTTCTATAAATCAAGTATGAAAGTTCTCCTCTTATATTGTCTTATTCTGGTAAGTTTGGTGGTTAATTGATTGCCAATTTGAGTGGCAACACCCAGCTGAATAGAGTCAGCATGGTTTTGGGTGTGGGAGATTCACTTTACAGAGAATTATTGTCAGAATAGTAGCAAAAGGAGAATGACAGTGAAGGACTTGAGCTGATTTTCCTTGGAAGAGCTTTGTTGTGCCTGATTTTCCTCAGAGGAGCCTTGCTGCTCTTAGGAGGAGCTCCAGTCCTCACTGTTGCCAAGGATGGTTGCTATTCTCTTTAGAGGATTCCAGGCTTTGCCTTCACTTTGGGTGTCATCTGACATTTGGTGCAAATTCTCAGCTTCCAGACATGGTCCTTCAGGCTGCTGGTGCACTATAGCTTCTAGTACTGACCCTTCAATCTCCCAGCACAGACCCTTTGGTCTGCTGTCGCTGATCCTTCTGCCTCCTGATGCAGACTCCTAAGGGACATAGCTGTGAGCCCCAGGCCTTATGCAGGCTGGATCCTTTAATCTCTAGACTACAGACAGATTTTTTTTTATTCTTCTACATTTGACTCTGTGGGCGGCCATTGTAGGCCAATCTTGTAAATCTCTATGTCCAACATTAAATCGGATTCGGAGCATGTGCAGTCTTTTGAGGAGACTTGCCCCAACCTTGCAAGTTCTTGCAAGCACTAATACAGTAAATTAGCATTGACCTTAAAATATTCCAACTTATCATCACATTTTTTTTGCTTTTTTTGCAAAATTGTCTAAAAGAACTTGCTATTTTATAATCTTTATAAATTATAACTCTTGTGGTGGTAACTGGTGGGCAATTTAAACACCAGCTAAATTGAATCAGCATGGTGCTGAGCTCTGATGGCCCTCCAGAGGACTGTTGCCAGCATTAAAAGGAGACCTTGAGAGGAAGAGTAGCACTGTGTGTTCTCCATAGTGAGTGCTGTTGTTTGGAGTTGTTAGTCCTTTTGGAGCTAACAATCTCCAGGAGAAGTTTGTCTCATTGACTTCCTGGTATGGACTTGGCTTTTACCTTCAGAGGAGCTCAAGACTTCATTGTTGCTGAGGATGGCTGTGGTGCTCCTAATGGGAGTCCTGATCCTTATTTTGAGCATTGCTTCTTGGCTCCAGTGCAGAACCCTCAACCTACTAGCACAGATCTTTCACTCACTGGCATAAACTTTCCAACTTCCATCACTGACCTTTAGGCCTACCCAGCACAGATCCATGAGGCAGACTTGCATGGGTCATTATCTTGGTCTTTGGGACTCCAGTTGGACTCATAGGAAGCATTTTCATGGGCTCTAGGTCTTCAGCTTAACTCATGCAGGACATTGCCATGGAATCCAAGTCCATGGCTGGATTCCCCAGGTCTTTAGTGTGTAGACAGATCTCTTGCACTTCTTGTATTTGACTCTGGGTGATTATTGTAAAATACTATGATAAATTATGTGTCTTGTATGTAACCATTTTCCTTGCAATCCTCTGATGATAGCAACATCTAACTTATTATTACTTGAAAATAATCAGCTGCTCCTTTTTAACTAAATTTCATCACTATGTGCTAAGGAATCTCAAATAGCTGTATGAATGCCTCATAAACTTCACTATATATATATATATTATATATATATATATATATATATATATATATATCTCCAATTCATTCAAATATATTTTTACACAAATATACCAGTCACAATTGTATACATTAGACCAAGTACAAATAATGGAACATAGTTCCTGAACTCCAGTTACTCAAAGTCTTTGTAAATTTGTTGACTCAGTCTTGTAGTAGTGACATGAACAAAGTAGTAGGAGAGTGCAAAGAAGGTTGTGCCTAGAGGAGATCTAGGTGTCCTTATGAGAAGATTCATCATCCACCATTGTAGCCATATGGTAAGTTATTAAAAGTTCAATGAAAGAATAGAAATATTATCTTTTGAATCATGTAGGATGTAAGTGTTCAAAAACCTACTGTTCAATTTGTTTCTCAGTGACTGCCTTTCTCTATTCTTTTTACCCTTAACTATGTGCTTGCTACCCAATGTTATTCTGTCACATTGTGCTGAGCAAGTGTAGCATATGTGTAATTTTCTTCTCATCACTACGTTCTGAGTGTCTCTCACCAGGGCAGACACCAGGGTGTGCAGCCTGCACTAGATGCATGGCTTGTACATCTTCTTTCAAGCAAAAAGCAAGGAACCAAAGAGTCATTTGACAGCCACCTCTCATCTTAGGGATTAATCTCAGGTGGACCAGTGGGCAGTACAAATAATGTAGAATTTGTATCTGATATTTTCTTCTAGAAAAGGCTTCCTTTCACAATACTTCCAATATTAATGAGATTTCAATGCAGAGGTCAGCTGTACCAGGCATCTTTGGCACTTGTCTCAGATATAGATAATAAGAAACATAGCAGAAGCTGCCTAGTACTCAGAACACTGATCAACCCTGCTTCACTTGCTTGATGGATAATCAAGATTTGTCTAGATGAAAAAAAAAGGAAAGACACTTTTTCTTAGTCTAATTTTATCTGACAATTTCATCCATTTGTAGCACCCAAATGCCTTCCTCCTTGCTTTTTATGTACAAAATTAATTCATTAGACTTTTTGCCATATAACAAATTAAGATTATCTGATGTAAACAGAGATATTCTTTTGGACCATTAGCTCCAGAAAATCTCTTATATCTCAACATTGCACCCACTACACACATTCTTTCTATGGTGCTTCCTTGTAAACATACCCGAGCAAAGCACTGACAGCAAATCTTCTACCATTGGAATGGGTAGAAGTTTGTTTTTGTACTGGGGATCAAACTCATGACCTCTCGCTTGCCAGGCAGGTGCTTATGCCGCTGAGCTATATCCCCAGCCTGAAATATGAAGCTTTAATTACTGTTCCTTTGGGAATCTCCTCCCTCTACCTTACATGGCTATTTATTTTGTTAACCCTGACTTAGGGTACAATGTCCTATGGCAACACTGAATTCTGCTCAACTTCTTTTCTTTTTCGCTTCAGTCCAAACTGACTTTAAACTAGAAATACTCCACTTTATCCTGGGGTTAAATCCATACTTCCCAGCCCTCTTATAGCTGTGATCATGTAAGAGCCACTTACACTTCATCAGAATCATTTATGGTAAGAAAAGGCTGAATAAATAACTATATTTCTCACATTTCACTTGGCATGATGCCTTTTTCTGAAAAGAGAGCTCAATCATGAGTGCTTTTTTGCTATTCTTGCTTGAGCTGCTACCATTCCAGCCAATCATGAAAGAGAAAAACTTGTTTAGGTGTAAAAGTCCTGAGGATAGATTGCCAGGAAATATGCCCTGATGAATCACATTACCTTGAATTATGATTTTGTATAATCCCTTCTGACATTAGATGAGTGGTGGCCCTGTAACTTGCGTGGCTCAACAGAATGTGACAGGCGTCATGCTGCACAAGATGCAGACTAAGGCGGTGTGAAGCATTACAGCTTCTTCTCTTGTTGTCTTGAAAACCTGAAAAAACCTGAACTGATCAGTTTTCCTGTTGCCAGGATAAAATACTTGACATCTACAATTTAAAAGACAGGTTTGTTCGGGCTCACAGATTCGAAGTTTTCAGTTTTCATGGTTGATTGGCTACGAAGTAGAAACATGGTGGAAGGATGAAGCAGAGGAAATCTGCTCAACTCACAATGGCTGGGAAGCAGAGCAGGTCGGAAAGTGAGGCAGAAAGGAAGGAGCTCGGAACTAGGTATAGTCCCCATGGTCATACACCCATGAATCACCTAGACACCTCCAGAAGTGTGTTTTAGTAATCCCCTATATGTCCTTAAATATTGGAGTTTTTTGTTATGTAATAAAAGATAACCGATACAGCTATTGTTTGTAAAGGTTTCCTTACTGGGAGCTGGCTTCCCTGACAAGTGGTAACTGCCTGGAGCCACAGTCACAGGTTTCTTCCTGAGCCCATGATTACAAGAAGACCTGGAGCCAAGTTGTTTTGGTTTTTTTTTTCAATCTGAGCTGGCAAGGAAAGTTTTTGCAAAGATGAATGTTTTTCCATTTGAGTATATATTAGTATGTGTAAAGTTTGAAGGTCAAGCACAAAACATGACTTTCTTTTCTAAGGGATACTGGCAAAATGCTTGGTGAAGAAAGGAGAATATAAAAAGCTTCTGCAATCTTAGGTAACTCTGTACATGTTCAATTATTTCATTTTCCAATGTCAGGATCTCAGTTGTGCACTAGTATCTCAACTTATGTCTGGATCAAAATATGAAATCTTCTTAAATTTTTGTCCTCTATCATTTTCTTATCCGAGTTTGTTGATTTTCTATTGACAAAGCCTCAGGTGAAGTACTTCAGTGTTTACAGTGTTACTTATACTATTCATCACATCACAAATCAGTAAAAAATGTTCCTTTATCTTTCTTGCTTTCTTCTTTTTTTCCTTCCCTTACTTTTTTCCTTCCTTCCTTCTTTATTTCCTTTCTTTTGTTTCTCTAATTCTGGGAATCGAACCCAGGGCACCACACTAACAAATATACCACACAAGCTCCTTATCACTGAGTTATACTCCAGTCCAAGGCTCCTTTTAGAAAAACAAATACTGAAATAAGAGCCTCCCCATAACCCTTAGCTACTTTTTTCTTTTTGCTGAGGTAAAGTACATGACACCCATAAGTTAAGGGGGAGATACATATATTTAGCTCACTGTCTGTAGAAGTTTCAATCCATAAGCAGTTGGCTCCAATGCAGGGTGGCCTAGCAGATGGGCAACAGTTCATGGCAGTAGAAGACAACAAAAACAGTAAGAACAAAACAGGAGAGCAAACCTCTTTCTTCCCTTTATATTGTATTCAGGATACCCATCCTAGGGCAGGTGCACAACTCATACCCCCACTCTTTGCACTAGACAACGAACTTATCAGAAACTCTACATTCAGCCCAGCCACCTCCAAATTGCCTGCCCACTGTGATCACAGGAAGCTTTGGGGAAATATCCAGACACAAACCATAACATCATGCAGAGACATAATGGTGTTATGGAAAAACATAGAGACTGTAGAGTTATAATGCTTGGATTTTAAACTCAGGTCTGTAAATTACTAAACATATGAACTTGTACAAGTTACTTTACCTATCATTGCATCATCTTTCTTATCTGTGAAGTGGGGACAATAATAGTTATATCTACCCTGGAGTTACTATAAAGATAAAAGCAAACTTGACCCTTAGTAGCTATGGAACTTTGGTTACTAGTATTATTTAGATTATTGTTATGGAATTAAAACTAAATATAATAGTAAAACAGAGATTCTAGATACAGGTTTTTGGAAAACCAGATGCTAGACCTTGGGCAAATTAGTATGTCTCTGAGCCTCAGGTTTTTCATCAATGAAATGAATACTATAGGTGACCTTTCAGCTCTAAAATTCAAACAATCTATGAAATGTTTGAGGAAGGGTTAATTTTGGACACTGAAACATTTTTCCTGGCTCATTTAAAATGGAGCAGAGAAGGCTTGAAGCTTAGTATGGTTTTATGCAAGGTTTCAGTTCGCTAGGAAATATGGTCTCAATTGTAAATTGGGCTATTTTTTACCTAGGATGTGATGAATGAAGAATGGTAGAAATTGATGATTAAGTAACCATCCAGACAGAGAGGAGTCATGTACTCACAT